>CAUYON010093488.1:0-99726 GCA_963573935.1 Arctocebus calabarensis
CGGGCGCCTGTAGTCCCAGCTACTTGGGAGGCAGAGGCAGGAGACTCGCTTGAGCCCAGGAATTGGAGGTTGCTGTGAGCTGTGATGCCACAGCACTCTATCCAGGGTGACAGCTTTAGGCTCTGTCTCAAAAAAAAAAAAGAGAGAAAGAAACATCCATAGAACCCACCTAGATGGGCAGTGGTTTCCCGACCAGTTCTTTTCCTTCTCACCTACACAAGCGGGTGGGGAGGTGCTGGTGAGCAGTGGGGTGTGAGGAATGGGCCCATTTGAAACAAAAGCAGCCTGGGATTGGAAACATCTCCAGAAGGCCTGGTCTGCGGGTCTGGCCCTGGCGCTTGACACTGGCAAGTCATGGGATCCTCTGAGCTCTGGTTTTCAATATCTATGAAAGGGAATTGTAATGATTGGGGCCAGGTCGTCTGCCCGTGCTGTGCACTGTGAACCACGTTCATTATCACTCACCAGCTGGGGCCTGTGGCTAGCCTGACAGGACAGACTTTTGAAAAAAACGGCTCAGTGGCGACACATCCTGCTGCTGTGACCAGGCTGCGTCCGCACAGGGCTCAGAGCATCTAGTCTTTGCCTTTTTAGGTCACGAGCATGATATCCAGCTTACTCAGGGTTTTAAGGCTCTCCAAGCTGTATTCCCTATGCCCTGGCAGCTGCTATTTCCATAGCATTTTGGGATAAACCTGCGGAAACTTAGAAGAGAGCTTCCTTCCCCCTGGTAGTGTTGCCGAGGCTGCCTGTTGTGGAAAATAGGGCACGTTTCCTCTGAATGCAAATTAGAAGGGTTGCCAAAGGCTCGCTTCCAAAAAATTCTTTAGGTTACGGTGTCTGGTGTCCACAAGCCAGACTCTTCTGCTAGCTTCTACCAGGGACAAAATTGTTGCCTACAGTCATTTTTTGTTTTTCTTTTCCTTTCTTTCTTTCTGGGTGTGTGTGTGTTTTGGTTTGTTTGGTTGGTTGGTTGGTTGTTTGGGGTCTTTTGACCTATGATGCCAAAAAGAAAAATACATGTATATATATGGATTATCTTGGGAGAGGCAGTTTGAACTGGGAAGCCCAAGGTTCACAAGCTGTTCAGATTTCTTTACATTTCTTTCAAATCCCTGTAATCATCCAAAACGTTCCTACCTGATTTTTGATCCCCTTTGGGGATGTCAATTCAGGGAGTGTGGGGCGATACGTGATGTTAAAAAAATTAAAAATAGCATCAAATGCTTTTCCCGCTAGGAATGATTCTCACTTCATCTGAGAGCCTCTGCTCAGTCATCAAATGGAATTAGCACAAATGTCATGCCTCCTCCTATTTGGTGTAATTTTTCAACAAATGAGAAATTAACATAGCTTCTCAACAAATATGCCTCTACTTCCGGGGCCAAGAAAAGCATTTGCAAAGTGGGCTGCAACTTTCAGGGGTCCCAAGTGAAACAGTGGCAGGAAACCCCAGAAACCCTTGCTCCTTCCTCTTGTTTGCTTTGTGCTGATGGAAAAGGAAGGCGCTTCTCAGGGAGAGGGGACAGGTGCCAGCTGCCAAAGAGACCACATTCCACAGCACTCTGGACAAAAAGGCAGCACTGTAATTGGGCTGACTAGAGCAACCACGGAAGAGCTTTTGCAGGCAAATGGGAAAAATACCAATGCTATGTAAAGAAAACTTCGGGTCACACGAGGAGAGCCCCCCACAGCCCCACACCTGTGCCCATCACATCCCTCCAACTGCTTTTTTGGGGGGATAGAGTCTTGCTCTGTTGTTCCAGGCTAGAGTCCCACAGCATCAGCCTCGGTCCCAGCATCCTTAAACTCCTGGACTCATGACCTTTTTGCTTCAATCTCTCAAGTAGCTGGGACTGCAGGTGCCACCACAACATGCAGCTGTGTTTCTATTTTTGGTAGAAATGAGGATTCACTCTTGCTCAGGCTGGTCTTAAACTCGTGAGCTAAGCAATCCACCAGGCTCAGCTCCCAGAGTGCGAGGATTACAGGTATGAGCCACCATGCCCAGCCTGTTGAACTGCTCTTAACGGACTCAAGTGTCAGGTCAGTAGCTGGCTAGCTGGGCCAGCAGAGGAGGGTGCTGAAAGTGAGTAAGGTCTCAGGTGTTTCATCCCTGGGCTATAGTTGAAGAGCCCAGCTGCTGTCTGGCCTGCAAATAATATCTTTGGTCATGAGCAGGTCTGGGTGATTTCAGTGCCATCTGCACATGGGAAGGGGGGATATAGGAAAAGAGTGGGAGGAAAAGGGAACAACTTACTGCATATGTATTTACTCTGTTCTGGATACATCATGACATCTCACCAGATCAAAATCCCTGTTAAGTAAGGTATAGTCAGCTCCATTTTTGTGGATGGGACCTGGAGGCTCAGAGAGGGTACAAGTGACATACCCAAGACTCATAGCTAGTAAGGGGCCAAGCCAGGATTGGGCTCAAATCTTATGCCTTCTCTTTGTACTACATCAGTAGTTTTCAAATTTATGAGACAAAATTTACATGGCATCCCCATTATATAAAACAGACAGAAGTATTTTATTCATGCATCTTACGAGTTCAAACATTTTTCAAAACAAATCAATGAGAATGCTAAAACTGTTTCAGTAAATAGAAAGCATTTTAGGCTGGACACAGTGGCTCATGCATATAATCCTAGCACTCCAGGAGGCCAAGGCTGGTGGATTGCTTGAGCTCAGGAGTTTGAGACCAGCCTAAGCAAGAGCAAGACCTTGTGTCTACTAAAAGCAGAAAAACTAGCCAGGTGTTGAGGAGACAGAGGCAGAAGGATCCTTTTTAGCCCAGAAGTTTGAGGTTGCTGTGTAAAATTTGCATGTATTGACCTTAGCATCCAATTTATTTCTGTTTCGATTTGGTTGTTCAGAATAGAGAAATCTTGATTAATCCAGCTAAGAATTTCCAAATAGTATCTGTTTTGTTTTAAACAGCCCTCTTCCAATGCAAATACTCCTCAGCTAAACAGAGGTGAGTAGAGACTTTCCTGAAGTCTGTGTAAGTGTGAACAGCCCTGGCAGCAAAAAGTTAACACAAATGCCCTATAACACTTTTGAGGATGCAGGTTGCGTTATTACTTTTTTCTTTTTTTAGATTGGAACTACTCAATCAACATTTAAATGTGTATATGGAAATCACTCATCAGAAATCAAGCAGGTAGGCGGGGTGGGTAGAAGATGGGTAAAATCAGGTGAAGGGTATACTTATCAATTTGATTCAAATGGTACAAAAGCTATTTATGTAATGAAAACATTTGTACCCCCATAATATCCCAAAATTAAAAAATAAAATTAAATATTCAACAGATTAAAAAATAAAAATTCAACAGCAAAAAAATAAAAATGAAGTTAAAATTACACCTTTGTAGATGTAATCTACAAGGATTACAGGATCCTCAGGTGTCAGTTTGGAAGCTGCTGCTCTCATGAATACACATTGCTCATTGTCTTTCCAACTTTAGAGGAGAGAGGTTTGGTACTGTCACCTGAGTACAGGAAAGAGCACCATTTCATTCGAAGTTAACCATCCATTTAACAGCAGCACCTGAAATGGCACCCAAAGTCCGTGCAAATATAGGTTGGGTATCCCCTATCTGAAATGCTTGGGGCCAGAAATGCTTCTGATCTCAGATTTAGTGGGTTTTCCAGTATGTGTGTTATATACTTACCGGTTCAGTACTCTTAATCCAAAATTCTGAAATCCCAAATGCTTCAATGAGCATTTTCTTTGAGTGTCATGCTGGCACTCAAAACGTTTCAGATTTTCAGATTAAGGATGCTCAATTTATAACCCTGGGTGCCACCTTCTGGTTTGAGGCCTTTCAGCCTTTGGAAAGGACCTCTGGGAGTTCTGCTGAGTAACCCAGGTGCAAGGCAGCCTTGTTCTAAGAACAAAACAATGTAACCGGAATGGAGATGGGGGGGGGTGGGTGAGCAGGGGAGGCTTGTGCAACATTTGAAAGGAAGCTGCTGCTTCTGAAACCCCCATGCCCCGCATCATACACCTGAAGCCTCGCATGTTTGCAGGCAGTGATTCCCAACCTTTCCGGGACTTTGAGACAGAGAAACGACATGTGTGGCCTGTCACATCTGGCCTGGCCACCATTTCTGGGCAAATCAGTAAAAAGCTACTGGGGTGGGAGCCCATGGGGACAGCTCCCCACTGCCGTCCCAAGGCTAAGGGGATTGACATCTGGGCATTTGCTGCATACCACGCAGTAGCTGAATTAGAGCATCAGGGTTGGGTGGCATGTTGATTTTTTTGTTTGGGGACTTTGATCAAAGTCCCTCATTTTGCAGATGGGAAACTGAGGCCCCAAGAGTTTCAATCACTTGCTACTCCCTACTATGAAAGAGAACTGGCAAAATCTACGCCACACTTGTATGCCCCATTTTCCACTCACCATGCCACTGTCTCTGGCAGCCATATGGGGGCTATGCTTCTCCCTCCCAGGTGCCCGGAGCTTTTCCCCCTTCTACCCTCTGCCTGAAGATGAGCAGGTGTCCCCACACTTTCCATGATCCCACTGACTCCCCAGCCATCACACTACTTCTAGGGTCACTGTTAGCATTTCAGACAAGGTCCACAGCCTCCAGTCCCACACACGTTCCCTCTCAGGCAAATCGCTCCCCTCTCAACCACCTTCCTGAAAAGTTTCTTCAAGGTCACTGGTGCTCTCGCCAAGCTCACGTTTATTGTTTTTGCAGTTTCCATGTACAGATGGTCCCTGATGCATTCAGTAAAAAATGGACTTTGTGTACCATTCTGTTTTTCACTTTTGGTACAGTCTTCAATAAGTTACATGAAATATTCAGCAATTTATTATAGAATAGGCTTTGTGTTAGATGACTTTGCCTGACTGCAGGCTAATGAAAGTGTTCTGAACATCTTTCAAGTAGGCTAGGTTAGGCTCAGCGCCTGTGACTCAAGCGGCTAAGGCTCAAGCCACATACACCTGAGCTGGCAGGTTCGAATCCAGCCCGGGCCCGCCAAACAACAATGACGACTGCAACCAAAAAATAGCCAGGCATTGTGGCGGGTGCCTGTAATTCCATCCACTTGGGAGGCGGAGGCAGGAGAATTGCTTGAGCCCAGGAGTTGTAGGTTCCTGTGAGCAGCTGAGATGCCACAGCACTCTACCTAGGGTGACAGTTTGAGGCTCTGTCTCAAAAAAAAAGTAGGGCGGCACCTGTGGTTCATTGAGTAGGGCACCGGCCCCATATACCGAAGGTGGCAGGTTCAAACCTGGCCTCTGCCGAACTGCAAAAACAGAAAAATAGCCGGGCGTTGTGGCAGGCGGCTATAGTTCCAGCTACTCAGGAGGCTGAGGCAAGAGAATCGCCTAAGCCCAGGAGTTGAAGGTTGCCGTGAGCAGTGTGACGCCACGGTACTCTACCAAGGGTGATAGAGTGAGACTCTTGTCTCTACAAAAATAAATAAATAAATAAATAAATAAATGTAGGCTAGGTTAGGCTGTGATATTTGGTGGATTAGGTATATTAAATTATTTTTTTTTAATTTTGGTTCCTAATTGGTCAACTTGAAAAATGCTTTTCTTTTGGGATTGGGGGGCCTTGCACTTTTGACCAGGCTGGAGTATAGTAGCATGATCTAAGCTCACAGCAACCTAGGCACTCTTGGGCTCAAAGGATCTTCTTGCCTTCACGTCCCAAATACCTGGGACTACAGGTGTATACCACCATGCCTGGCTGATTTTTTAAATTTTTAGTAAAAATGGGGGGGTCTCACTCTTGCTCAGGCTGGTCTTGAACTCCTGACCTCAAGTGATTCTCCTGCCATGGCCTCCCAGAGTGCTAGGATTACAGGTGTGAGCCACTGCACCCAGCTAGATCTACTCATTCTTTTTAATGGCTGCCTGGATTTTCATAGTTCAGATATATCATCATTTATTTCACTGGTGCTGTGGCTTAAATGTATGTGTCCCTTCAAAATGTATATGTTGAAGGCCAGGCTGAGTGGCTCAGGCCTGTACTCCTAGTATTCTGGGAGGCTGAGGTGGTAGGATCTCTTGAGCTCAGGAATTCAAGACCAGCCTGAGAGGAGACCCCATATCTACTAAAAATAGAAAAGTTAGCCAGGCATTGTGATCCTGTAGTCCCAGCTACTCAGGAGGCTGAGGCAGGAGGAGGATCACTTGACCCCAGGAGTACGAGGTTGCTGTGAGCTAGGCTGACGCTATAGCATTGTAGCCTGGCCAGCAGAGTGAGGCTCTGTCTCAAACAAAACAAAAAATTCATTATGTTGAACTTAATCATTAATGTGATGGTCTTACGAAGTGGGTCCTTGAGGAGGTGATTAAATCATGAGAGAGGAGCCTTCACGAATAGGACTAATGACCTTATAGAAAAGGCACAAGGGAGCTGTATGGCCCCTTTTGCTCTCTGCCTTATGCCAAGTAATGACGATCAATGTGTTGCCATCTTGGAAGTAGAGAGCAGCCCTCATCAGGCACTGAGTTTGCTAGCACCTTGATCTCAGTAGATAAATATCTATTTACCTATTACAGTAGAACCTCCATAGCTGACCACCTCCCTACATTGACCACCTCCTTAAGTTGACCTCATTTTCTTAGACCAGACATGCACCACATGTATGTATCCATGCTGTAGGCCTAGTTCCTTATGTTGACCACCTCTGTATGTTGACTAGGTTGTTACAGTCCCTTGGGTGGTCAACTTATAGATGTTCCCCTATATTTATAAATTGCCTAGTCTGTGGTATTTTTGTACAGCAGCATGAACAGACTGAGACAGCCAGTCTTCTGTCAATATGCAAACAGGTTTTCTTATTTTATTTTTGGGCTATTAAAATCATATCATCTGGCTCAGTGCCTATGGCTTAAGTGGCTAAGGCACCAGCCACATACAACTGAGCTGGCGGGTTCAAATCCATCCCGGGCCCACCAAACAACAATGACAGCTGCAACCAAAAAATAGTGGGCACCTGTAGTCCCAGCTTCTTGGGAAGCGGAGGCAGGAGACTCGCTTGAGCTCAGGAGTTGGAGGTTGCTGTGAGCAGTGATGCCACGGCCCTCTACCCAGGGCGACAGCTTGAGGCTCTGTCTCAAAAAATAAATAAGTAAAATCATATCATCTGTAAGTATCAGTGCTTATTTGCATTCACATTTTTGCAGGATTTTCTCCTAAAATAGTTAGACTTCCCCTTAAAAAGATTAAAGGACATACACATTTAACATGTTGCTAGCTCTTGCCAAAACATCTTCCGTAAAGGTTGTTTTGCTGCTCACTCCCCCTGACTGTGTGGGCACCCCCTTCTCCACATCCTCACTCGCCCTAGATGTTTTTTCCTGCCTCTCAAGCTAACAGACGGAGCTGCTGCTCTATCTGTAGAAACTAGTAAGTGGAAGTTCCCCCTTTGGTTTTCGTTGCACAAAACCAAATGTGACCCAACCTCTGTGGTGTCTTGTGAGAAAGCTTCCTTGATCGAGGTGTATTGAGTAAAGACCTTTGGCTTCCCGCCTTATCAGGGGTCCTGGAGAACATGCTTTCTTAGTTCACTCTTGAAAATCAATGATCATCCTTTGGATAGGTAGTGAGATCATATTTTGGCATTAAATTGGGTGTTTTTTCCTATTCCTTGTGCTTCTACTCTTTGCTCCACTGCTGCAGCCCAGGTAGAGCATCTTCTATGCACAGTCCTCAGGTGTGGCTGCTATTGAGATCATAGCTTGAAATTTTAGCCTTTGAACTCTTGTGTAGACTTCCATAATTCTGTAGTAGAGACAAAATTCATAAAAGCCATGGCTGTCAATGCAAGAGTGTTAGAATGCTATCTTATTGTAGTTTGATTTCTTTTCTTTTCTTTCTTTTCTTTTGAGACAGAGTCCCACTATGTCGCCCTGGTAGAGTGCTGTAGCGTCACAGCTCACAGCAACCTCAAACTCTTGGGCTCAAGCGATTCTCTTGCCTCAGCCTCCCAAGTAGCTGGGACTACAGGCACCTGCCACAACGCCAAGGTATTTTTAGTTGCAGTTGTCATTGTTGTTTAGCTGGCCAGGGCCGGGTTCAAACCCGCCACCCTTGGTGTATGTGGCTGGTGCTGTAACCACCGTACTACAGGCGCCGAGCCAATGTAGTTTGATTTCTTGTTCCAAAGGTGTGCCTTTAAATTTTAAGTACCAAGATCCTGCAGGACTTTGCATGTAATTCATGCCATTATCACAGGGCCAGGGCATCTTGACATAAACACGTTTTCCATTCCAAAAAAAGAAGTAGATTTTGACCAGGAGGTAGGAAAAGAGAAAGCAGAGCTGCTGTGAGTTGGGTTAAAAGCTGTCAGGTCCCTGAGAGGAAACCCAGAGCCCCAGTAGGCTAGAACCTGTTGCCTGGCTTCCAACAATCCACCTGGGAGACTGCAGTCGGCGTGGAGAGGCCCTGCATTCAACAAGGCAGCAAAAGGAAGAGAGTGAGGCTCTGAAGGAGTTGTCCATCCAGGTGGGTCTGAGGGGGAGCACTACAGAGTCCTGACACGCTCTCCTGGGCAGGTGATGGCTGCTCAGTGTTCCCAAGCTCCTGGATGAGCTCCCAGAAGTAGTGTGAGGACCAGCACATTGGACGAGACCTTGGGTTGGGACAACTAGGATGCAAAATAGGTGGCATGTGGATATCAAAAGCAGAGGATGGCATTCAGTGGCCAAGCAAAACAAGTTATAGCTCAGAGGAAGCCAGAGAGGTAGGAAACTGACCATGGACAAGGTGCTCAACGTTGCTGCCATAACGTACTATCAGCCTTTCCAGATGTCGCCCAGGCAGAGGGAAGGACAGAGCAATAATTACCCAGAACTCAACTGAGTCATCACCCAACAGATAGGAAACTACTCTGAGTTAGCAAGATGGTTTCCCATCTTGAGAGAAACGGGGTGGGTGTACAAGCTAAAGTGAGTTCACCTTAAAAAACTAGAAGACAATAAACAAGGAAAAAAGAAAAAGAAATAAAAATAAAAATTGAAAGACTATTAGGCTGGGCCTGGTGGCTCATACCTGTAATCCTACCACTCTGGGAGGCTGAGGCGGGAGGATGCCTTGAGCTCAAGAGTTTGAGACCAGTCTGAGCAAGAGTGAGACCCGATCTCTACTAAAAATAGAAAAACTAGCTGGGCATGGTGGTGGGTGCCTATAGTCCCAGCTACAGGAGGCAGAGGCAGGAGGATTTTTTTTTTAATTTATTTTTTTAGACAGAGTTTTACTCTGTTGCTCTCATTACAGAGCTGTGGCGTCCAGCTCACAGCAAACTCATACTCTTGGGCTTACATGATTCTCTTGCCTAAGCCTTCTAAGTATTTGGGACTATAGGTGCCTACCACAATGTCCAGGTATTTTTTGGTTGTAGTTGTCATTGTTGCTTGGCAGGCCTGGGCTAGATTCGAACCCACTAGCTCTGGTGTATGTGGCTGGCGCCCTAGCTGCTGAGCTACAAGGGTGCCAAACCTAGGGGGATCTCTTTACCTCAAAAGTTTGAGGTTGCTGTGAGCTATAACACCAGGGCACTCTACCCAGGGTGAGACTGTCTCAAAAACAAGTAAATAAAAAGACCATTAAAAGGCTTAGCACCCATAGTACAGTGGTTACGGTGCCAGCCAAATGCACAGAGGCTGGCGGGTTTGAACCCAGAGTGGGCCAGCTAAACAGTAATTGCAACAAAAAATAGCCAGGCATTGTGGTGGGCACTTGTAGTCCCAGCTACTTTGGAGGCTGAGGCAAGAGAATCAACTAAGCCCAAGAATTTGAAGTTGCTGTGAGCTGTGACATCACAGCACTCTACTGAGAACAACATAGTGAGACTCTGTCTCAGAAAACAAACAAACTAACAAAAACCCATTAAACATTTTTATGCCTGAATATGTAATCACAAAATAATACCCATCACAGTTGCCAAAGGAGACCTGACAGTTCATCACTGTGCACTCCATGTGGCGTTTCCGGCCTGGAGCACAATGGACCGGCCTCTCCTCCTCCCCCTGGTCAGCGCCTTTACAGGATGCACGTCCAGCGGTGGAGCTCACAGGCTGCAGAAGGGATCACACCCGAGACCCTGGCCAGGTCTGCTATGCTGTCCACCCAAGGAAGCCGAGCTGGAGGAGAAAGATGACCACCAGAGCTTTCCCATGAGGTTTCTTTTCAGATCTGGTCCTTGTGCACACAAGGAGACGTGATGGGACTCCAGCACGCCTTTCATCCCCAGAGCTATGCAGTCTGAAGCATTCTTCTGTGCAGCCACCAAAGAGCTCCCCAGGCTGCTTGTGAAGCAGGCGGCGTTTGGTATGGAGGTTGCCTGTGGTCCACTCCTCAGTGCTGAGCAGAGGGGCCCACAGGTCTCCCAACCCTTGCTGCACTGCTCCCTCTGCCTGGGCCCAGCTCCTGCTCCTCCTTTGCCTGAGGGTCTCTCGTATGGTGCTTCCAGAGCAGCCCAGCCTTCACCACCTCCTCCTCCAGGCTGGGCAGAGCCCTCTCTGTGCTTCCACACTCTGCCTGGCACACCCCAGGCACTTGACCTCTGCAGGCTGAAGGATTCAACATCATGCAAAAGCAGCCATGTACACGAAGACTAACCCAAAGCAGATTTGGGGAAGAGCTATCCATTTGGGGAGCAGAGGTGCGTTGAGGCCTGCTTGAGCAGGGACAGGGTATGTGTTGATAGACCATATTTCAGTGAGGAACCCAGAGCCGAGATTCCTGTAATGGGAAGCCCAGGCCAGGCTTGAGTTAGACGGCTCCCTTTACACAAGTGTGTCAAGAACAGACGGCATTGTGTCCTGGGTGTCCCTCTATTCATCTTCCTGTTTACAAAGCCTGTCTTGGTTTGGAAGATGATGGTGTCTGATAGTCTAGAAATTCCTGCTTCCACTGCAGCCTGCTAACAGCAAAAAGGCCCTTCCTCAAATGCTCGGCCTGGCAGATCTGCCCCCCAGGAGCCTGCCAGACACACAGCCTTGAACTAACTCAGGAAGTTAGCTGACACCCAGGATGTGACATAGTCTGCCTTTAGTCTTTGAAAAGCAAGGTGATGAGTGTCTGGTGGAGCAGAAGTACTAGCTGGAATAGAAGTTGTGTACCCCATCACCCCCAGGTTCAGGCAGCCTCTGCATGCACGACCTAAGAGCTGCTTCAAGAAATATTAATACGGCTCGGCACCTGTGGCTCAGCGAGTAGGGTGCCGGCCATGTACACCTGAGCTGGCGGGTTCGAATCCAGCCTAGACCCACCAAACAACAATGATGGCTGCAACCAAAAATGGCCGGGCGTTGTGGCAGATGCCTGTAGTCCAGGCTACTTGGGAGGTGGAGGCAGGAGACTCGCTTGAGCCCAGGAATTGGAAGTTGCTGTGAGCTGTGATGCCACAGCACTCTATCCAGGGTGACAGCTTGAGGCCCTGTCTCAAAAAAAAAAAAAAATATTAAAAAAAAAAGAAATATTAATAGAGGGGGCCAGAGGAGACTGGGAGAGGGATTTGGAATTTAAAGTGTTTTATTTTGTTTTTTGAGACAAAGTCTCACCTTATGGCCCTGGGTAGAGTGCTGTGGCATCTAATAGAGATAGGGTCTCATTCTTGCTTAGGCTGGTCTTGAACTCCAGAGTTCAAGCAATATCCCTGCCTCAATCTCCCAGAGTGCTAAGATTATAGGCGTGAGCCAAAGCACCCATCCCGAACGGGTATTTTTGTAAATTGTCATCTGTCTCCTGGTCTAGCCCAATAGAGCTTACGTGTGAATCCTAGAGCAGGAGGCAGGCAAAAAGGAAGCTGCACTGCTTCAGGACCACCCTGCCCCTGTAACCAGAAGGGGCGAGAAGCTCTCTCCTGCAGAGCACCCACAACCTGGCACCTGCGCTACAGGGCCCTCTGCCACCACCAGCATTGGCAGCAGGGCCCAGAACATAGGGCAGTGCTGTAACTGGCTCTGTGAACAACTTTCAATGAGCTGCAACATGTTTTTATTCTACTCTGAATATAGATAACTTTTTATTCTTATCACTTTTTATTTTAATTAATTAATTTATTTAGAGACAGAGTCTCACTTTATTGCCCTAGGTAGAGTGCTGTGGCATCACAGCTCATAGCAACCTCCAGCTCCTGGACTTAGGCAATTCTCTTGCCTCAGCCTCCCAAGTAGCTGGGACTACAGGTGCCTGCCACAACGCCTGGCTATTTTTTTGTTTTGCAGTTTGGCCGGGGCCCAGTTCCAACCTGCCACCCTCGGTATATGGAATCCTACTCACTGAGCCACAGGTGCCACCTTCTATCATTTTTTAAATTTTTATTAAATCATAACTGTATACACTGTGATGATTTGATACACAATGTGTATAATTAACAAAATAATTAACATAACCATCACCTCACGTCCCTACATGTTTTTTTATAATCCCCTCTCTTAACTATTTTACTTTTTGAGTTGTTTTCCAGAAATGATACAATTTCTGCAAAAAAGCTGAGATTTTGAAGGCTGCTAAGCAGAATTCCTAATGGCAAGATTCACACCCCCCAAAACCTGACCCCAAAGCCTATATCCCCTTGTTATTTACACTACAACCCACCCCAAGGTACACGACCCTTCCTTTAAAAGCCCATGATTGGGAGCCAGAGCGAGACCTCACCTCTAAAAATAGCTGGGTGTTAAAGAAAAGAAAATGCCATGAAGGCTATCTTAAAGAGTATGATGAAAACATTTCAGATTGTATATGAAACCAGCACATTGTACCCCTTGATTGCACTAGTGTACGTAGCAATGATTTAATTTAAAAAAAAATGAAAAATAAATAAATAAGTTATTATGTGATTAACAAAAAAATGAAAAATAAAAAAAATTAAAATTTTAGATTTTTAGGCATAAGGAACAGGAACTACTTAAATATCAATAGGCTATATGTTCTTTAAAAAATATGTGTAAAGTGCTAAAGTTACACCAAAGCATTTCAAGGCAGTTTAAAGTGATTAAAATACCACTTTCTTTTTTATGGGTGGTATTATTAATAGTATACTATTGAGGATTAGAAGCTCCTGAGAAATCATGACTTGAGTTTCAAGCCATAAGAAAGCAAAGCAAACAAAAATAACCTCATTCATCACTCACTTGTTCAACCTTTATTGATATCTATTATTTAACAGGCACCAGAGACGTAGAGACAAAGAAAAAAAACACCCAAGATGCTCAGGACATAATGGGAGCTCAAAGTGGGTTCTGCTCAGCAGATTTCATTAGTTCCTAAGGCTTTGATGATGGCAGCTCCTGGAGCACAGTGACTACCTCCTGGGCTTCTCTCTGAGGGCTCAGCACCTGCTCCCTGTGCCCAGGCACTACTCTCAGACACCTTCTGGCCCAACGTCTTACTTCCTTCAGGCCTCTGCTCAGGTGTCACAGCATTAAAGAGCCCCACTCCTCCCTGCATACAAAATAGCACCTGCCAGGACCCCAGGCTAGAACTCCTGCCATCCTGCACAATTACTACTCACAACCTATGTTCATGTATGGGTCATTCATTAGGGCTAGTCTCTCAAGGGGCAGAAATATGACAGCATAAATGTTCCAACTTAACCATTTAATCAAATGGTGAAGCCATTTAATCAAATCTATATTCAAGGATAGGACAATAAACCCTAAAGACAAAACTCACTTGAGGACTATTTAAAAAAATAATATGAAGATAACAGCACGCCTCACAGAAAAACATCTAAACAGTGCTAACCAAGTCAGCACAGCTCTAAAAATTCTGTTGAGTCATACACAGTAAAAGAGGCAAAATGGAGAGAGAGAGAGAATACCCATAGATCAGTGTGCCAAGACAGCTAAACATGGAATCATGTTTTAGATCAGTAATCCCTCAACTTCTTTGGAGTCAGTACTTCTCTCAGAGTCTGACACCCTCTCCATAAAAAATACACATACACACAAAATTTTGCCTTCACTTCAGGAGGTTCATGGGACCTACCTTTCCACCTCCCTCTAGTTAAGGGCCCCTAATTCTATACAACAGAGCAAGTCTGCGACTGGAGCCTGGGGACCTGCCCTATGTCTGCTTCCTTGGCTGGCTCAGCAGCACCACCTGCCAACCACCCTTAGCACGAGCAATAGAGGCTCCCAGCAACAGTACCAGGAACGCCACCTCATTCATCAGCATTACTTAAATGGCCATCCCATGAAAGCACTTTGCAGGGTATGAAGATGAGGAGGACCCACATGCTGGTCCAGAAAAGAAAACCATGTAAGAGAAGGAAGACCCACACCATGCCCCTGAAAAAAAAGTGGCCAGTGACCCAAGGAACAGCTAAAGCACAAAGTTATGAGAACAGAAGATTATGTCCAGCTCAGAGCACTGAAGACACTCAGGCGGGCCTTTGTGAGAAAGGCAGGAGTACAGTCTGTGTTGGTGACAGCAGGGGCAGAGGGTAAGGAGAAGCAAGGTTCTTTGGCAAGACTTATAGATGGCAGGTTACCACAGAACCACTGAGCCTATCCTGAGCAGGGTGGCCCACAGGACTGGGGTGCTCCCAGGACCTGTTATTGGCACGGCCTCCTTAGAAGAGCTGACTAGGGCCCCGCCATTCCTGCCAGCACGTACCTGTAAGAGTGGGCACCTGCCTACCCTGCCTACAGAGGTCCCTCTGACCCACAGAGGTGACAGTGACAGATGCACCCATCAGGCCTCTATCACAGTACAAAAGAATGAAAGCAATAGAAAGAGTGATGACAAAGACAGGACAAACTGAGGGGCAGTCAGACAGCAGAGTCAAGTGGGGGCAACGGGCCTCCACCAGGTCCCGTGGGGAGTCAGTGCCAAGTGCTGGCTGGTAGGGCCCCAGTTGTCCAGGAGGCCTAGTGGGACAGTAGTGCATACAACCTTCCTACGAGCTACTGTCACTCAAGGCAGCATTATCAACCCACATGTTAGTGGCACCCATGCCCTAAGTGTGTCCATGGTGTGGTACTGAAGGTTCTTCCAGATGAGCTCAGAAACGAAGTCTGAGGGCATCTGCAAAGGCTTTGTCATGCTGCTGGACCCTGAGATGTCCCCAGGGGTGCAGATACAGTATGCAGTGTCTCAACTTACTGAACAGCCAGACACTGTCTCAGCAAGCACAGTGGCAGAGACCCATTTGGAAAAGACATGAGGTAATGCCTGAAGGAGCCACCCTAGGCTGCCAGCCTGGAAAGTGGAGAGCTGGAACGTGGAGGGAAAGGTGCAACAGGCAGGACGGGGAGGGCTCAAAGTGACAAGCTGGTGAGGCAGCCCATAGGGAGCATCTGCATGCTTCTGGCTCCAAAGTGGAGCTGCTTCAGCTCAGTTGGGGCTCACAGCCCCAGGTGGTGGGCATGTGCCTAAGCATGCCTCTATGCTGGCTGAGGGAGCAGCAGCGGGGCAGCAGAAGGGACAGGGTGAGAGACCTGGAGTGTGACACAGGAGTCTATCCCCCACAGTGGGGACTGGAGGGACTGGTCCTGCCCAGACAGGACACCTGCCTCCCTCACAGGCACGAGGGCTGTGGACAGGAGGCACAGGGACAACAACGGGGTGGTGGGTAATCTGCCAAGAGTGAGCGAGGAGCATGTCCCATGGGGTAAGGTCCTGCCCCTCACAGGTGGCCAGCAATGGTGCAGGTCCTAGGGCTTCTACTTGTGGAGAAAAGGATGCTGCTGGTGGGCAGCAGGCAGGAAGAGGGCTTTCCTTCACCAGCAGACGCGGAGCATCTGGGAATGTACCAAAGGGACAGTGTGCTTCAGTGAGAACACCATTAAGAAGTGGATCACCCATATGCTACATTCTGAAACATTACATTTTATTTTAAAAAGGCACATAACTGCCTTTCAAGGTAGGGCAAAATGCTTCACACTTTCTTTGAGGTGTAATTAGGCATATTTGTTGATAGATAAACACAGAAGTGTTGGTTTGATCTTAGTGTAAAAGTGAGGCAATTGCTTCCACAAACCACAGAGAAAAGTTTTAATATTTAAAGCAGATTTTGAGGAAGCAAATGGGCTTTCATCTCTCTGGAAAAGCCAGTATAAATGTTTACTTTCAAAAATGACATTCTCAGGAGCAAACATTTGTGAATGAAACATTATAATTGAAAACAATTACACTTGCTTTTCATCTAGTCCTATTAAGACTTGTTTACCTTAGAAGCAGACATGATCAGTTCCTTTCCGGAAATAGAGGAGGAAAGGTAGATAGGAAGGTAGATCAATTTAGAACCCTGGACCCATCCCAAGTCTGATATTTTCATGGGGAAAATCATTCTTTGTCATTCAAGTATTAAGGAAAAAACTGAGACCATTCTTAAGGTTAAAAAAACAGTATCACGGCATCATTCAGTAAGAATGGACAACAGACTATAAAAAACTGTCCTCAGTACATATCAGCCTTGTCATGTATATCTTTTCTTTTTTTTTTTTTTTTTTTTGAGACAGAGCCTCAAGCTGTCACCCTGGGTAGAGTGCCGTGGCATCACTGCTCACAGCAACCTCCAATTCTGGGCTGAGTCTCCTGCCTCCACCTCCCAAGTAGCTGGGACTACAGGCACCCGCCACAACGTCCGGCCATTTTTTGGTTGCAGCCATCTTTGTTGTTTGGTGGGCCCGGGCTGGATTCGAACCCAGCCAGCACAGGTGTACATGGCTGGCGCCTTAGCCTGTCGAGCCAATAGATCTTTTTTTTTGCAGTTTTTGGCTAGGGCTGGGTTTGAACCTGCCACTTCTGGCACATGGGGCCAGCGCCTTACTTCTTTGAGCCACAGATGCCGCCCAATTGTCATGTATTTCTTGTCAACTGTCACACAGTCACAAGTTTTAGAACCTTAAGGAACTTTAAAAGATCCCCCAGCCTAGTGATATTTACATTATGATTATTTTGTTAGGGAGCAAACCTTTTAACAGAGATATAGGATATAAACCTGTGTCACCTGTCAGCTCTGGCTGGGACTATAGTTGGGGAGTGGGGGGTGGTCCCAGAGCCACTTTAAGGCCTCACAGCAAAGCAGGGGACTCTGGGAACACGGAGACAAAGGTACCAGGGCCCAGGTGTAGGCTGAGCTCACACTCTTTCTTCTCTGCAAAGCTCAGCCCTGCAGACACTGTGTGAGAACTGCAGAGGGCAGCACCAGGATCAGATACCACCTGCTGCTCCCAGCAGGGGGGGGGGGCGGGGGTGAGGGTCAGAATTAGATACCTCGTTCATACAGCCTGATTGCCTCCATGAGATATGGCACCAAGAGACGGTTCACAATAAACCCGGGAGTGTCCTGTTTTAGGAGAGAGAAAAAGACAAGCAAGTGAGTTTTCATTAAATTTTATCTTCTGTGAAGTCACCAAATCACCCTTTCTTACCCTAAATTATGTTGCCCACATTTATCAAGCTGTGAGTTTTCAAACTTTGTTTTAAAGCACCAACACAGCCTTATTTCTATCTCATATGACAATTTATCTAACAATCATAGTATGGTACTTCAAAAAATATCAAATCCAGTTACTCCCACTGCATAGACCCTGACATAAGGTGGAGCAAAGCACAGAGGTTACCAGAAAGAGCATGGCTTTGGGGCAGGCAGACCTGGAATCAATTTCTACTATTTACTTGCCTCTAGCCTGAGTATTCTGAAACTCAGTTCTGTCATCTGCCAATTAGAGGCAGTAATTTTTGCCTCAAAGTTGTTATGAAGATAAAAATAAAAAAATACAGAAAACATGTAAAATGCTTTGCATAAGGCCCTACACTCAAATGGCAGTCCCTTCACTACTCTCCTCTGCCACTTTCCTATCAGAAATCTAGGGAAAGTAGAGCACCACCTGGGACAGTCCTCAAAGGAGTGCACTTCCCAGCTGCCTGGAGCCAGTCCTGACTGGTGGGTATCTCCTCCCACTCAGTGCACCCTCACTTGAACTGGAGGCAGGCCACCCGAGACCCTCTGCACCCTGGGATGGCTCTGGGCTGCACACTCCTATAAGCGATTTCCCACCTCAGCAGCTAACACTAATAATAGCTCCAGGAGAACAACTATCGTGGGGTTTAGATTTTATATACTCATCTCTTTTGAGGAAGAAGGTCAGGTTATTAATTTTTTGGTGAAGCTGAACAAAGTAAATGGCACTTCTTCTTTCATCAAAAGGCTGTGATCTGCATGAGGGCCAGAAACCCTCTCCCTGCTGGGGGCTGGTACCCCCTACCAGAGTACACCAGGCCTCCGTTCACATCTGATTTAAGGGGTCCAGGCTGCATCCCTCACAGAGGTCACCAGACAGCCTAAACCTCCTAGGACTCCAGACAAGCAGAAACCAACCCCTGGCTGCATCCGTCACAGAGGCCAGCAGACAACCTGAACCTCCTAGGACTCCAGACAAGCAGAAACCAAGCTCTGGCCCTATCACTTTAGGAGCATAAAGATGCATAAAGGAGGTTGGGGCCTGTGGCTCAAAGGAGTAGGGCACCTGCCCCATATATCAGAGGTGGTGGATTCAAACCTGGCCCCAACCAAAAACTTCAAAAAAAAAAAAAAAATGCACAAAGGAACTTTTATCAGTTTAGCTGAGATTATGAAACTGTTGATTTTTACAACTAAGGCAAAAATATTCTTTTCAAATTCAAGAACGTTTTTGTAGAAATGAAACCACCCTTACAAACTGATAAATGGGTATAAGGCAAGAACTAGAGGAAGGGCTGCAAAACCCAGGAAAGGAACAGGTTTAGCTAAAATAAGGATAATAATGGGCCTCTGTCCCCTCATTTGCTTGGTAATAGTTAGTCACTGTCCCCTTGTTTGCTTCTCTATAATTGCTACTCTAGAGAGTAGAGCTGGTAGTCAACATCATCTGTTTGGAACCTAGAGGTAGTTCTGAAATATCTCCAGGTCCTGCATCCCAGTGAATTAGCTGACCCACCCAGACAGTGGATCATACCAGGGCAGATGACTCTGCCCTGAAGCTAGCCAATTGGCAGACCCTGATTGCTTAATCCTCTGCCCACCAAACTGACTTTAAAACTCCTATCTCCATATGGAATCAGAACATACCCGAATAACCACAGCGTAAATAAGAACAAAGAAGGAGGCACTGCTTTACTGGACTTCAAGCTATACTATAGCTTGGCTATAACCAAAATAGCATTGTACTGGGACAAAAACAGACATAGACCTATGGATCAAAAGAGAGAACCTAAAGATGAAATCATCCTCATATTCCCATCTGATTTTTGACAAAACAGATAAAAACATACACTGGGGGAAAAAACTCCCTTTTTAATAAATGGTGCTAGGAAAACTGGATAGCCACATGTAAAAGACTGAAACAGGATCTGCAACAATGACAGCTCACAGAGATTGACTCACCATGGATAAAAGACTTAAACCTAAGAAAATGTTGGAAAAATTCATACAGATATTGGCCTAGGCAAAACATTCATGAGGAAGACCCCCAAAACAATCACAACAACAAAAATAAATAAATGGAACCTGATAAAATTAAAAAGCTTCTGCACAGCCAAGGACACAATCAAAGAGCAATCAGACAACCCACAGAATTGGAGAAAATATCTGTATGCTATACATCTGATTAAGGACTGATAACCAGAATCTACAAAGAACTCAAGCAAATCAGCAAGAAACAACCAAATAACCCCATTAAAAAGTGAACAAAAGACACGAACAGAAACTTTTCAAACGAAGGCTATACTACTGGCCAATAAACTCATGAAAAATGCTCAACATCTCTCATCATTAGGGAAATGTGAATCAAAACCACAATGAGATATTACCTAGCTCCAGTGAGAATGGCTCATATTATGTCACAAAACAACAGATGCTGGTATGGGTATGGAAAGGAGCTCTTATACACGTTGCAACCTCTATGTAAACTGTTGCAAATTTTCTTTGGAAAATTTTATGGCGATACCTCAAACAACGTAAAGTAGACCTACTATTTGATCTGGCAATCCCACTGCTGGATAAATAGCCAAAGGAATAAAGGTCATTTCATAAAAGGACGCCTGCACGCGAATGTTTATAGCAGCACAATTCACAATTACAAAGATGTGAAAACAACCCAAGTGCCCACCAACATATGAATGGATTAATTAAATGTGGTATAAGCATACTACGGAGTACTACTTAGCCATTAAAAAGAAAAGAGAACAAGGGCAGCGCCTGTGGCTCAGTCAGTAAGGCACTGGCCCCATATACCAAGGGTGGCAGGTTCAAATCCGGCCTAAGCCAAAGTGCAACAAAAAATAGCCAGGCGTTGTGTAGGGAGACTGAGGCAAAAGAATCGCCTAAGCCCAGGAGATGGAGGTTGCTGTGAGCTGTGTGTCGCCACAGTACTCAACTCAGGGCAATAAAGTGAGACTCTGTCTCTCTTAAAAAAAAAAAAAAAAAAAAATAGTGATCTATTATCTTTTTAGACAACATGCAGAGAATTAGACATCATTCTCCTAAGTGAAACATCACAAGAGTGGAAAAACAAACACATGTACTCAATACCAAACTGGAACTAAATGATCAACACTTAAGATGCTGTTGACCAGCAATTTTACACAGAAGCTATCCCATGTCACAACCAAGAAAGGTTTTATAATATCCTACATTACCCCACGTTTTAAAACCTGCAATAGCTAATCCAAGTGCAAGCACGAGTTAACTTTTGACCCCGAGACCCATCAACAAAGTGTCAGTGTGCATATGGAAATAAATCTCAATGAAAATCAAGTTTGGGGGCTGAGAGGAGGGAATGGATAAGTTCACTCTTATTGTGTGTAGTGCACACTTATCTGGGTGAAGGGAACCCATAATATGTATAACTCTGACTCAATCTGCACAAAAACAAAGTCTGTAAACAAAAGTAATTTTTGTTTACAGACTTTAATATTCTGAAGTAAAAAATAAAAATAAAAGAAAAACTCTGTCTCCACAATTCTTGGGGAGATGAAAGTGAGAAATTCCTTGTGACTCCCCACTTAGTGCAATGCAGAGTAAACCCTGCTCTCTCTGCATACTGGCTTTCTCTCAGGCAGCAACAGAAACTCAGGATAAGATACCTAAGGACGTGAAACATACCATATGTAAAGTTAAGTCAGAAAGCAGCCTGAGAAAAATACAGGCTTCAATTATAATAGCTATTTTTCTCTATAGCTCCTAGAGTTCATAAGGAAAAAGTGCTAAAACTCACAAATTTAAGCTCACTAGTAATCAAATAGTCATTAGAACAAAAAAATATTTTTGTCATTAAGATTCACATGAGTTTCTTCCCTATCACAACAGTCGATCCTGTTGAGAATGCAGAGAGGCAGATACTCTCAGAATATTGGTGGAATGTAAAGAGACACAGTCCTTTAATAAAGCAATTTAGTTTTATGAGAGTGTACCCCTTACACTTTTCAGACTTTTATGTATTAAGTACATATTATTTACTGTACTTACCATGTGCCAGGCACTGTTCTAAGTACTTTACAGTATTGATTCATTTATTCCTCATAATAACCCTGTAAGATAGGTACTATTATTACCTCTATGTGAGGCATCAGGACACTGAGGCACAGAGAGGTTAAGTAACTTGCCCAAGATCACGCGGCTAGTAAGTGCCAAAGCCAGGATTTGCATGTAGTGGAGCTAGTCCATACCACCATCTTCCTATGAAGTTTTGTTTTTGTTTGTTTGTTTGTTTTTGAGACAGAGTCTCACTTTGTTGCCCTCAGTAGAGTGCTGTGGCATCACAGCTCATAGCAACCTCTAACTCCTGAGCTTAGGCAATTCTCTTGCCTCAGCATCCTGAGCAGCTGGGACTACAGGCACCTACCACAATGTCCAGCTATTTTTTTGTTGTTGCAGTTTGGCCGGGGCTGGGCTTGAACCCGCCACCCTCGGTATATGGGGCTAGCACCCCACTCACTGAGCCAGAGGCGCCACCCCCATGAAGTTTTATTATGAAAACATGTTCCAGAAACACTAACGTCGTTCTTCTGTGTCAGGGATTGGTAAAGTATAATATTATAGGCCAAATCCAACCCACAGCCTATTTTTACAAATACAGTTTTACTCCATCACAGCCACACTCTACAGCTGCTTTCATATTACAACAACAGAGACTGTATGACCTAAAATATTTACTATCTGGACTGCTACAGAAAAGTTTGCCAACCCCTGTCTAATGTGGTTGCCATATCATCTGGATGCTTCATTAAGAGCTTAAATAACTGTCCCAGAAAGCCCTAAAATATCATACAGAGAAAGAGTTCTGGGATGATGTAACAAGGACAATTTTAGGAGACAAAAAAGTTCCCATCCTTGCAGCTGCTGTGGCCATTCTGATGGAAGAATAAAATCACTCTCCATGAATTAATGATTATGCTGCTGGAGATAATTACTAGTTTTCTCCTGCGCTTTATCTTTTTGCCTCGGACCGATATTCTTTCTAATACTATTATTACTTTCTTACACTAATAAAGCATAAATGGGTAAGAAAGTGCAACCACAACATCTATGTGCAACCATAACATGAATGTGATTTTCCTTCATTCTGGGTAGGGCCAGCCTAGGCAGCAAAACAGACAGAAGTGACAGGTACCAGGCCCACAATCCCTCTCCTGAATAAGTCAGGTCCAGGAAAAATCACCTCCCTCCCAAGCTACCCATACTGTACCTTGCAAGAAACAGGATGCTTTCCCAGAGCCTTGCTAAAGTCTACCAGAGATTCAAATGTCTTCTGGCTGGTCATCGGTGTTTTAATGACCTGGAAATGCAAAGCAAAGACTTCAGTAGAATGATTCAAGAAACATTAATCAAACGGGTCCATATAGGTGACAAAAATAATCTTAGTTTCAGCAAAGAAATAGGATCTCAAGTCAGAAACGAAATATTTCCCAAAATGTCCCTTTTGAAACAATGCAGTACTGCAGAATGTACAAAATCAAGGCTTGAGAGAGAGTTTGTGTGTAGGACAGTTTTACAAACTATGTTTCTGAGACAGACCTAGGTTCAATTATTCTACTCACAGGCTGTGTGGCCTTGTGCATATTTCTTGAAATTTAGATGACACTGAGATCACTCTTTCCAGCTCAAGGAGTTGAGGTGAGAATGAAGCCAGATTGGGAGTGAAGCCCAAGTGCAGCCCCTGAGAGGTGGAAGTGATCCCTCAGTAAGCGCAGCTTTTGTTGTTTTACTTGCCATTGTCAATTACTTCAGCATGGTAACCCAGGGAGAGGAGGACATGGTGATGGCCCTTAAAATTCTCTGCAGGAACCCCACCCTCTCCTATCATAGACAAAGAGAAAGAACCCCATGTGCCCAAGTCATAAACATGACTTCCCCTACCCAGATGTCCCAGAGGCCACTGGCCCTTTGCTGTAGAACAGACTTATCCTGAAAAGGGTGGCCTGCACTGACATGACAGCAGAAAGGGCCTGCAGCCAGGTCACCTGCTCCAACAACCCACCTGAGTGGCAAGGGAGGAAGCACAGGCAGGCACACAGCTGCCGCCTCAATGGCATCTACGGAGATGGCATTGAGCAGAATGCCTGGCACTGCTGGCCCTCAGCAGACATTCAGATAATTTATCTACTGAAGTTAGACTTTGGTAAGTGGGAATACCCAGGAAAATTCAAACTTCATATACAAATATTTAAAGATATATATATATATAATACAGAGGATGCCAAAATACTCATAAACATTGTAAGGGGAAAACTGTATTAAATTCGTAATATAAATGTAAAACATTTGACTTCTGCAATTACCAGAGGTGCTCAATGAGACTTGCATTCATCTTTTATTATCAATATATGCTGAGTATT
This sequence comes from Arctocebus calabarensis, assembly GCA_963573935.1. Classification (NCBI taxonomy): domain Eukaryota; kingdom Metazoa; phylum Chordata; class Mammalia; order Primates; family Lorisidae; genus Arctocebus; species Arctocebus calabarensis. The sequence continues at coordinate 23,812 of CAUYON010093488.1, forward strand.
ACAATTTTAATATAGTTTTTTCCTTTCTTAAAATATGCACACACATTTTTGGCACCCTGTTTGTGTGTACCAAATTTAAGTACCAATAAAGAACTTCAACCACAGTCAAAGCAAACAGGCCTGGCTTCAACTTCAGACCCTTTATGTGATCTGAGGCAAGTGCCTCCCCTCCCTTGTATGAAGTGAGGCTCATGACACTTGACACATCCTCCCCTAGTAGGAGGCCATCTGGTTTAATGAGCTAAGGAGCTACTGTCTGCACAGGGATGAAAGGTACCTCGTAAACAAAGAGGAGTGTTCTCACTTGTGTTTTAATGTGATCACATCCCAGGACAACTATGGCCCTGGGTGCCACCTTGGCCACAGCTGCCATGGTCATATATTACCCTTTGTCTGGGTCCAAGTGCAAGTACCATGTTACGACACTAGGGGAGGTGAATGAGGGGAAACAGAAAAAAGCACAAGCACCAAGGAGATGAGTAGTAGAACAAGATATTACCAGAAGCTGCTGTGGGACCACAGATCAAATGGCAGTTCCAGAGCCATTTGAAAATAAGTCTAAAAAGTCTTCATCAGAGGCTGGACGTGGTGGATCACCTGAGCTCAGGAGTTCAAGACCAGCCTAAGCAAGAGTGGGACCCCATCTCTAAAAAAAATAGCTGGGTGTTATGACAGGCACCTGTAGTTCCAGCTACTTGGGGAGGCAAGAGGATCATGAGAGCCCAAAAGTTTGAGGTTGCTGTCAGCTATGACACCACGGCATTCTACCCAGGGAGACACAGTGAGGATCTGTCTCAAAAAAAAAGTTCATTTTCTAGAAAATGATAACATTTGCTAAGCATTAGCTATTAACAACTAACATACTTTATCTCCAAAGACAAAGGCAGGCATCAACAGATAAATGTAGTTGAAAACAACATTATCAAAATAAATCTACAGAATGTACCTTATCTCCAGAACACTGTGTACATGATATAGTGACTAAAGCAATTAATTAGTCCCTGAGTATTTAAATGTTGAAAACTCCATGCCCCTCCTTTGTTTTTTTCTGTTTTTTGAAGGATAAATGTTGTTTCTTCTGTTTCTAGCACTCCTGCTCTTCATTACTTAACTTCTTTAAAAACAGCTTTAGAGAGGTGAGCGTAGTGGCTCACGCCTGTAATCCTAACACTTAGGGGGCTGAGGAGGTAGATTTAGTAGAGAGGAGATCTTGCTCTTGCTCAGGCTAGACTTAAGTTCAAGATCAGCCTGAGCAAGAGCATGACCTCGTCTCTACTAAAAATAGAAAACACAGGAAGCACCTGTGGCTCAAGGAGTAGGGCGCCAGCCCCATATACAGAGGGTGGCAGGTTCAAACCCAGTCCCCCCCCCCAAAAAAAAACTGCAAAAAACAAAAACAAAAAAATACTATTAAAAATAAAAAACACTAGCTGGGCATTGTGGCCAGCATCTGTAGGCCCAGTTATTTTGAAGTCTGAGGCAGGAGGATCACTTGAACCCAGGAAGTTGAGATTGCTGTGAGCTATGACACCACAGTACTCTACCCCAGATGAGAGCGTGAGACTGTCTCAAAAAACAAACAAACAAAAAAACAGCTTTAGAGAATGGGAGAAAATTTGAAGGAGCTGAGAGGCAACATTAGGACTCATAAATTTCCTCTGCAAGATGGTTGTCACTTGAGAAAATCCTATAAGAAAATGTAGTAATTTCTGAGACTTATTAAAAATGCTTATGCTGTGGCTAGGCACAGTAGCTCATGCCTATAATCCTAGCACTCCGGGAGGCCAAAGTAAGAGGATTAGTTGAGGTCAGGAGTTCGAAGACCAGCCTGGGCAACAGAAAGACCCCATCTCCATTCAAAATAAAAAAATTAGGTGGGTGTGGTGGAATAGTCCCGTACTCCCAGCTACCTGAAAGGCTAGAGTAGGATCACTTGAGCCCAGGAATTTGAAGTTGGAGTGAACTATGATGGCACCAATGCACTCTAGCCTGGGCAATAGAGTGAGTTCTTGTTGTTAAATAAAGGAAAAAAGCTTATGCTGGGTGGAACAATGAGTGAAAGAGATATAAAGGAAGGAAAAGAAAGGGAGCTGGAGGAGAAGGTAGAAGTGAAGAGGACAGACCCTGACGCACACCCCCAGAGAGGCCTGGCCAGCCTCTGCAGGTCTGCCCAGCTCCACTTCCCCACTCATCCCCCACAGTTCGCACGGCAATAACTCCTCTACCTCAGAACAAACACTACTTTAATAGCAGCCACATCTCAGACTCTGTAATTAGCCCCCTGTAAAAGGCAAGTTGCCACAGTTCAGGTGCAAATCGTCTATGGTGACTCCATCTCCCTCGCAGAGAGATTCTAGGTAGGTAAGCAGAAGGTGAATGCTGGGAAACCCTCCTTGGTTCTTCCTTCCACCTCCTGGGTTTGCAACCAGAAGTCCAAGAGTATTAGAAGGAGTTTTTAATAGGTCCAGTCACAGCACACAGGAGACCTGCTAAGGTGCTATTACAGAGGCAGGAATTCATCACAGGAATGGTGGGAAAGGCAATATAGCATAGTCTAATAAGCATGAGGCCAGACTGACCTCGCCAGAAAACATGCACATGAACAATATCCCCCAGTATCAGCCAGTGGTCTCCAGTGCTGCCTTCCCAGTCTGAGGCCTCTTAGCACTGCCCACCAGTCCTGGCCCAAATCAGTAAATAACACCTCACAAAGTTAACGGCCCTCCTCAACATCACTGGGGGTTGCAAAGAAAGTACAGGGGCCTTCCCAGATATAAGACGCTTTTGTTTTCCTGTGGTTCTGAAAAAGATAGACTAGGGCAAAAGAAACAAGCACAGGGACAACCTTCTGTTAAAAGCCATCTGATGCAATCCTCGGTGATAGGGCCAACGTGACTCAGAAGAGCAGGACTGAGAAAGCCAGGAAAACATGCAGACATGAACTGACCTCCACGAGTTTCATCAGGGGCACCGGATTGAAGAAATGGAGGCCAGCAAATCGGTCTTGTCTGGTGGTGGCATTGGCTATGCTTGTGATCTGCAAAGAGGAAGTGTTGCTGGCAAAGATTGTATGTCTGTGGAGAGAAACATGGTGGCATATGAGAACAAGTCTCCCTTTGGAAATAATCAGCAGGCACCACTGATGGGTGCAATGCACACTGCCTGCTAACTGACAGATCTGTTGTCCGGTTCCACTGAGGAAGTTAGGGAAAAGATGTACCTTCATACAAGAGGCTGAGAACAAGGGACCTTTATTTAAATTTTGAAATTTTAAATTGAAAAAATTGGAATTGCCTGTTCCAAAGATATATTTACCCATTACCAGTCTTCCCTTAATTGTGGGGAACAAAATTTTTCCTGTCTACTTACATTAGTTAACTTTCATGAGGTGACTAATTGAGCAAGCTACTTAACCAACCCAAGTCACAAAATGAAACTCTAAGTGATCAATGACTACTGAAAGAAAGGATGCATCACAGACGCCTAAAAATCAACAAAAACTTCTGAACACACACGTAAATCCTCAACCAAAAACATCTGAAAATAAACATGAATTAAGACCATTTCAAAGGATTAAAATGAAAACATGAAAAAATCCAACATGGTCCGAAAGAAGTTCAAAGGTTACACAGGTAGATTGGGGAAGGGAGGACATAGGCATACATATGATATGTGTAAGGTATTCTGTTTACAAAATCCCCTCAAAAAGCACCAACATCTTATTTTGTGTGTACAAAATATTAACTTACTGATTTTTAAAAATCCATACTGACTTAAACCAAATTTAGTTTCTTAGGACCACAGTAAAGTGGGCTGCCAAAGATATGGTAGGTAAACCTTTAAGTAGGCTGGCCAACTTCCAGGCTTTCCTAGAGCACCACCTTGTGGACAAAAATACACAAAATTACAACCACATGGTCCTGGTCAGAGGGCAGGTGGAGCAGTGATCCCTTACTGACCAGATTTGGTGGGGTCCCTGCTCACTTAAAGGGCAAAACCACCATCTGCCTGAAACCAGGGACAGGTGGGAAGGAGCCCAAGGGGGACGGGAGAAGAAACCAGTAACTTAAAGCGAAAAGAAGAGAGGTGACAGGTAAGGCCAATGTGGGTTGCTGGCTGGCTGAGAACATTCTCTTTCAATGCACAGTACATCTGTCTCCTCAAGCCACTGCCAAGTTAGGTCATTCAAGGGCCAGGTAGAAGAGCTGTTCCTTTTTTTTTTAATGATCTATTTTTAAGGTTTTAAAATTTTAGTTTTTAAAGCTTCTTGATTTTTGGTCAATGGGGAAATATAAACTATGCCATGTTACAGAAAGTAATGAAAAGCAGTATTTGTAGCTGACACAAGCACTCTAGAACCTTGAGCCACACAAGAGCAGCCTAGCGGCCAGGCTGTGCCAGCACAATTCCCTTAAGAAGAACAGGAGTTATTTCAAAAGTTAGTGTTACAATTGCAATACAGTACCTATTAATAGGACAGTTAAAGGGCCACTCTCCTGCTAAAAGGGGAAACTCAGGCACATTTGGTAAAACAATGAAGTGACATCAGAGCCCAGGCCTGGTGTCTCCAGTCCAAGACACTCTGACACCTTTAGGAGGAAGATGTAGACCTCTGCTCTACCTCTCCAAATCAGGCCAGGCTGGTTCTGCTCCTAACAGGTGTCACACTGCCTTCTTTCAAGATAAACAGAATGTATTTATATATTCAACACACAATACTGCTTATCTTCCCCCAAACCTCTCATTTTCCTGGAAATTCCTGACTCTCTTGGACCATCTTTTGTCTTTCTGCCACTCATGTACCAAAAACACTATTTTTCTCTTAAAGAAAACCTATACCACAGCATAGTGATCACTGGCAATGCCCCAAGACTCCCAGGCTCTAATAATGAGAAGACGAGAGGGGTGGTGCGGACAGCAAAAGAACGGAGAACTTTTGCTTTGTCCAAAGGCTCAGGGCTCAGCTCTGGCTGCCCTGTGGCCTTGGTCAACCCTTTCATTGCACTTCTTATACTGCTGCTAGAAAGGTCAAGCGCTTTTCCACATTGCAGCTGTTTCACCAGAGCTTCCCATGGAAACTCTATCACTTGAAGAAAATTTTTTCTCCCATGATAGGATCCAACTATAAAACTTGGCAGTAAAGTGTATCCCAACAAAACTGCTTAAAAGAAAACTTCAATAACAGTGGTGACCTGAAATAAAAACAAAGAGGCAGAGAAGGATGGCTGAAGACCAGAAGCAAGTCCCACCTTCAGAGTCCCTGCTATGGTTATGCCCTTTCCCTTCACCTGTCACATATGTTTTACATCAACTCAGGTGTACTAGCCTGGTGTGGTGCCTGATACACAGCAGGCACCCAGGAAGTGTGAGCTGAATTTAGTTTCCTTAACAATTCTATGCAGTAGGCATACTACTGCTATTTTACACACAGGAAAACTAGTCTTGGAAAGTTAGAACTGGAAAGGTCTTAGACACTATGCTAAACCCCTCAACTCACATTACAGATAATACAACTGAGGACCTCTCCAGGGTCCGAGGGACAAACAGGGAGGCCTGGCACTAGGCCCAGGGCTAGGCCTCCTCACTCCCCTCAAACATCCTTCTATGACTGACACCGACCCCAGGGGGCAGTCAGATCCTTCACTGTCACTAGGAATTACCAATCTTTGAATAAAGGATAAACAGCTTGATAAAACTGCCTTTCCTGGAGTGGGTGTTTTATTATCTACTGAGTTGTGATCCAGCACCATCACCGAGAGTGTCTTGTTTTTGTCAGATATTCCTACAGCCCTTAAATACCAATGTGAAATGCCTGAGCATGCTGATTAGCAGAGTGCTACACAGATGACAGAAATTCAAGCCCTTTCTCTTTGTCAAGGACAGTGCCTCTAAGACAGTGGTTCTCAACATTTCCTAATGACACAGCCCTTTAATACAGTTCCTCATGTGTGGTGACCCCCAACCATAAAATTATTTTCATTGCTACTTCATAACTGTTAAGTTTGCTACTGTTATGAATCGTAATGTAAAAATCTGATATACAGGATGTATTTAGGCGACCCCTGTGAAAGAGGGGTCTCAACCCAAAGGTTGAGAACCGCTGCTCTAAGCCTACTAGTAGGCCACACAGTTCTGAGGACTGACATTCTCATAAGCTGGTATTCAAGTGTCTCTCTTTAGCTACTGCTCAATGGTGGCTCCCTGAGAATTACTTTTGTCATATAATCTTATTCTGTCATTCAGTTCCAAACAAGAAGGGTAAAGTGTGGCTAAGCAAATCACAGAAAGAGCATGAATCAATCAGATGTCACAGTTGCCAAAAGCTAAGAGTGGAAGGTTCTGGATTCTGAGGGGAGGTAGAGCATCACATGAGCACGAGCTATGGACTGCAAGAAGAGTATGCTCTGGGCACCCTCATACCCTTTGCTGCCACCCTTTGATGGGAATCCTGGTAAGAATTCAATGCTCCTTTAATTAATCCCCCTAAGACTGTTTTGACTGAACCCAGATAAGCTCAAAAGAGGAAATTTCTCAAGAACTATGTATAAACAGTGAGACATTCTCTTCAACTATCTTATTCTGTTTGCTCCACCCCAAATAGGGGGAAATGCAAAATTGCTCTTAGGTTCCTCTGCAGACATTCAAGTACATTCCCAGGCCTCCTCCATTCCTGGGCATAGGAGGGCCAATAGCAACATGTTGAAAGAAACAAGCCTGTCCCTGGATGGTCTCCCCCATTTTGCCTTGGGTAATTCACCTTCACTTGGGGACAAGGATGAGATTGGGGCAAGTGAAGCCTCAGGGAGCAAACTGGGAGTGGGAGAATGGAGAACAAAAGCCACAGTACTGGCTCTGCTGGAAACAGCAGTGGGGCCATAGGAGAGGTACATGGATTTGGTCAGAAGTTTCCTTCCTAGAAAAAGGCAATAAGCAAGAAAGGAAGCTCAAAGCCCGGGGAAGGAGCCCTCAGAACCTGACAAGGATGTCCAGGGGTCACATACTCAGCAGCAAACTTGTCCAGCCTTTTGAAGAGCTCGTTCTTCACCTTCAGATTCTCTACGATGGCCTCCACCACCAGGTCTGTGCTGTGGACTACGGCAGCTGCATCTGTGCTGGTTGAGATGCTACTCAGGGTCTTCTCCACAAATTCATCGCCAGCCTAATGCATCAGGAGGAAGGAGAAGAGAACATTTACTCAGTTCACCAGAAACAGGGTGTGTTTTATTATTAAGGCAGAAGAAAAGAGGACCAAGAGAGACCAGCACACTGGACACACCTGAATGCACCCTGAAATTCTGAGAAATAAAATTCCCGACATTTCTGCTTCGGGACGATGGCATCTCAGTCTGCCTCTAGACACCATGGCAAGAGGAGGCCTGTGTACAATCCCTACTGTGTGACCTTTGATGTTCTTAGCTAGCTCTGCTTGGGTTACTAAACTGTCTGTTCACAGCACCTGTTTTGGAGTCCATGAATGTCCATGAAGCCTATAGTTTGTCCTTCAACAAAATGGTAGGAGCTTAGCTTAGCACCACACATTAGTCTTAAGAGGTGGTGCTGCCTAGTCTTCTCTAAGAGGAGGTGGAGACTAGCTGAGTATGGCAAGGCTGGGCTCAGAAAGCTGAACTTACAAGTCATTGACCAAATAATAATCACTCACGTGCCAGCAACTAACTGAAAATATTGCTCAACTCCCGACTAGCAGCTCCTGAGGAGTCTGGTCTCCTGATGTCTCTCTCCCCTACCAGACAACTGTGGCAGAGGGAGGCATCGGTTTTGCCTTACCTGGTTGACCCACTAATTTATCTAGCTCTGTGCTGACCTGTACAAGAGTCACAGGTGGCAGCTGAGCGCTTGAAATGTGGCTAGTCTGAATAGCAAGGTTTTGAAAAATAAGCAAGACACAGCCTCTGCTCTCAAAGAGCTTGAAGTTTTAGCTTTTCTTTGTTTTCCTCCTATGATTCCAGGTCTCCAGAAACAGACCTCAATTAGGGCAGAAACAGAAATGCTGTCTACATAAGCTGCCATTTTATTTTAAGAGGTAATTTGTCCACAGGGTATGAAAATAGTTCTTAATTAGCAAAAGCATGGAATAAATAACTAGGCACTAGATCTGAGCTGTCAAATGGAAATATAATGTGACATTATAGCTAATTTTAAATTTTCTATCACCTACATTAAAAAAAAGCAAAGACGTTGACAGGTGAAATTAATTAATTTTATTTAACCCAATATATGTAAGATACTATCACTTCAACATGTAATCAATATTAAAAAATACTGAGATGTTTCATATTCTTTTTTTCTGTGAATCCTTTAAAATCTATTTCACACTCACAGCAGTGCTATTCAGACTAGCCACACTTCAATCGCTCAACACTTGTGACTCTTATACAGGTCAGCACAGAGCTAGATAAATACAGCGGGTCAGTCAGGCAAAGCTAAACTGACGCCTCCCTCTGCCACAGCAGCCTGGCAGGGGAGAGAGACATCAGGAGACCAGACTCCTCAGGAGCTGCTAGTCAGAAGTTGAGTAGTTTGCATTTGGGCCCCTCTTTTTACCCTTGGGGTGTGGCTCAAAGCCACGGAGACAATCAGCTGAAATTCTACAGAGTAAAATGGGAAAAATGCAGGTTATGTGGGTTCAGACTCTGTCCTTCACTCCAAGGCTCAGCCCAGGACTCTTAGAATTCCCTCCACCTGGACCCTCATCTTAATACTCCCTATATGGGATCCCCACTCTATGTTTAAGAACACAAGGGACAAGTGAAAGAGATCTTAATATTTATCTTGAGATTTATTCTTTTTTGTCTTTTTGCAGTTTTTGGTCAGGGCCAGGTTTGAACCCACCACCCCCGGTATATGGGCCCGGCGCCCTACTCCTTTGAGCTACAGGTGCTGCCCTGAGATTTACTCTTTGTTGTTCATCAAGGAGAGGATAAAATTATCTCCATTCCCACCCTTCTGATTTGTAAAAGGTCAGTAGACATTAGGAAAAATGCAAGTCAAAACTACAATGAAATACCACCTTACACCTCAGATGGCTACAATGAAAAATAAAAAAAAACAGAAAATAGCAAATGTTGTTCAGGATATGGAGAAATTCTAACCTGCTACTGGTGAGAATGTAAAATGATATGGTCACTATGGAGTTCTGGTTGTTGGTACCTCAAAAAGGTAAACAAAGGATGACCACACAACCCGCCGATTCCACTTCTAGGTATATATTCCAAAGCATTGAAAACAGGCACTCAAACTAACAGTATACAAATGATTCTTACACATTACTAGAATAATCACAAGGTGAAAATGACTCAATTCCATTAATAAATGAATAGATAAATGAAACGTGGTATATACATGTAATGGAATATTATTTGTCCATAAAAAGAAATGAAGATGTGACACCTGAGGAACTTTGAAAACTTTACACAAAGTGACAAGTCAGATGCAAAAGAATATTGATAAATAAATAAATATGATTCCACTTTCATGAAATGTGTGAATGTAATTAATGCCCTTGAGCTAAATACTTAAAAATGGCTAACCTAGCAAATTTATGTTACATATATTTTACTATAATAACAGTTTTTTAAAGGCAACTAGACACATCACTGTGGATACCACAGGTAAAAAACAACAACAAAAGCCCTATTTACACAGTTCTCTGAGTACAGAGAGAAAATTCATCCAAGCCCCAAGAAAACCAATCTTAAACAACTTTAACAAGGTGACAAAGGGAAATAAAAGTTTGTTTGGGTAGCTTGTACAGTATTTCTAATTTAATGCAAACTACTAAGTCAAAGTGTGCTGGAAAAGCAGCAAAGTCTAATGAGAAAGTTGGCTGACTGGCTTGGTGCCTGTGGCTCAATGGGCTAAGGCACCAGCCACATACACCTGAGCTGGTGGGTTCAAATCTAGCCCAGGCCCGCCAAACAGCAATGATGGCTACAACCAAAAAATGGTTGGGCGTTGTGGCGGGAGCCTGTAGTCCCAGCTATTTGGGAGGTGGAGGCAAGAGACTCGCTTAAGCCCAGGAATTGGAGGTTGCTGTGAGCTGTGATGCCATAGCACTCTATCCAGGGTGACAGCTTGAGGCTCTGTCTCAAAAAAAAAAAAAAAAGAGAAAGTTAGCTGACCAGAGTCCCCAACCTCCTAAGAGTTCCTCAAAATCTTCTCTCTCTTCTGCTCCTGGAAAGTGAGAATGAGTCAATGTATATTTTCCCCTCTACTTTATTATAAATAGGAATAAGGTATTATCCAAGCAACCAAATTTCTACCTAAATACAATGTTTATACACTCCTTTTAACTCACCAGTACAAAAATTACCTTCCCATTTCTCCCTCTTTCAATCTTTTAGCAAAACAAGTGTTCCTCAGTTCCCAAGTCTCAGTGTTCTACTAGAATGAGTTTACCACCTGAAGAAACGTTCTCCTCAACCTTGACAACCCTACTGAACAACAAGGTTATTTACTTTCACTTTTTTTTTTTTTTTTTTTTTTTTTTGAGATAGAGCCTCAAGCTGTTGCCGCCCTGGGTAGAGTACTGTAGCATCACAGCTCACAGCAACCTCCAACTCCTGGGCTTAAGCGATTCTCTTGCCTCGGCCTCCCAAGTAGCTGGGACTACAGGCGCCTGCCACAATGCCTGGCTACTTTCTAATCACCCGCTATGAACACTTAGTGATTATGTCACTATATTGGTTTAAAGTTATGGGGAAATGAGTTTTACACAACCAAACAGGGGGGAGAGGGAAAAGAAAGAAAGAAAGCAAAAGCCAGAACCCCCTCCCACCTCCAAATCTGAAACAGTGGACTCGGCTAAAGTCAGTAACAAGAAATCACCTGAGGGTTTTCTGCAAACTTCTTCTTCGCCACTTTCCTGAGGCTTTCCTCAATTCCCTTTTTGGATTTTGCCAGGATGTCGTCTGCTTGGTCTACTAGTACTACTGTGTGGCCAGTTGCTGCAGCAACCTAAAGCAAGAGAAGAACAATTTCTTTTCAAAAGAAAGAAAATACAAAAAGGTTTAAAAAAAGTAGAATCTCATGAATTCTACCCTCATGCCTTAAAATACTGAATGAACATAATGACAAGCCAATATTAATAATATTAACTAAACACACATTCTTTGCCAGGCATTATTCTATTGTTCTAAATCCTTTACATGAAATATAACAAATTCTCAAAACAGCCTTATAAGGTTAAGAGGCATCCCCACAGTCATGCAACACAACAGTAGAGCTAGAATTTGAATCAAGATTCTGAAGGCCACACTCTAAACCCCTTCCCTGGACTGAGGTTAACACTGTGCCTAATGGGGGAGCCACTAGCTACATGTGGCTACAGAACTAAGGAAAATTAGAAACTCAGTCCGTCAGTGGCACTAGCCACATTCTCACACTCGACAGTCCACTCACAGAGCACCCACACAATGACTATCCTTTTCTCCTTGGAGCTGGAGCAGCCATGCAGCTCAGTCTCCAGCCCTTTTCTTCTGCAGCCCCTTTTTTTTTTTTGAGACAGAATCTCAGTATGTTGCCCTTGGTAGACACAGCTCATAGCAACCTCAAACTTTTGGGCTTAAGTAATTCTCTTGCCTCAGCCTCCCCATAGCTGGGCATCCACCCGGGCATCCACCACAATGCCCAGCTATTTTTTTTTTGCCCAGCCAGGTTCAAACCCGCCAGCCCCGGCACATGTGGCTGTTGCCCTAACCACTGAGCTATGGGCACCAACCCTTCTTCTGCAGCCCTTAAATTAACAAGTCTTTAATAATTACGGCAAAGACTTCTGTCCCCAAGCACTATGTAATGACAAGACTCAGCCATTGAGCTGTATATGTTAAGAACTGTTAAAATTTTATGGCAAATTTTATGTTATACATATTTTATCATAATAAAGAAAAATCTAAAAACGCAAGTAGACACAACACTATAGATACCTCAGGTAAAAATAACAATGAATGCCCTATTTGCACACTTTCTGCCTGCATATAGGTGGAGAACTAGACTGAGTTCACTACCTACGTAAATGTTCTCCTCAACCTCAAATCCTGCCCAACAAGACAATTATTTATGTCTCCCATTTTCTAGTCAGTGCTTCCTGAATTCAGGTCAATTCAGAATGCAGGATGGTAACTCCCGTCACAGGCCACCCTGACTGCGGTGGAGACCCTGAGGTATGGGGTTTGTTTTAATGGTGCTGCCCAAGGTCATGTATAGCCAGCTTAGTAAGTTTAGCCATAGTCAGTGACAAGTCAATCCCTATTTCATCACAGTTTGGCAATAGCTGCAGCAAGAACCATGGAATAGGTAATGTGGCTAAAAATAGACTACTGGGTCACCTTACATGCAAGTGTAAGTGAATCAGTTTATCTGGAAGCAAGAGGATGCCTATGGCCTAATATAGTGATAAGCGGTGCTAGAGGCCAGCGCAGCTGAGATGCCCTTCAGGGTATCTGAGAAGCCCCTGCAGAACCACTGCTTTGGCACCTCTACGGCATCTCAATAGTGTGCAGGAGAGAGGCAGTTTACCTGTAATGAACCTGCCCAGAAAAACAAGGAGACGCCAGTAAAATATGGTCCCCCACCATGTTCGTGATGTGAGACTTTTGAAGTCAGGCAATTAAAACTCAAAACAGAAAACCAATAAGGAAAAGAAACAGAAAAGAGCACAACCTAAGGGTAAAGCGGTTCAAATCTCAAAGCAACATTTATAAGGACAGTTTTCAAAATGGCAAGATAGATTTTAAGTGCAAGTTCATTAACAACTGTACCTAAAGCTTCTCTGAGAAAGGTGCACACAGTGGGTGCGTGTCTGAGCCTTTGGGGCCTGTAGACAGCATCAGGACTGAGAAGTCTGGCAGAAGGGCATGAGTTATCTTGATAAAAGTACAAAGGCAAGCAGCAAACTTGCCTGTCATTAGAAATATGTGACAAACTACAGGCAGGGAGCAGTAAAAACAATGCCTGGATGCAAACACCCTTCAGTACAGGGCAAGGTTTCTCCCTAACTGACAACAGACCAAGGCTCGCCTAACCATTAACTCAAATTATGTGATGCAAACTTGAACATCTAAGTCAAAAAATTCAAAGTAAACATGCCAGAGTAAATTCAGAAACTGCAAAAAAGCCAGCACAGGTGGCCTGAGACTGCTATCCTCTGAAAAAGGCTTGCTTGCATGGGTGGTCCTTGGTTGGCATTGGGAACTGAAGATTTTTGGATGGTTCCTGCTATTCCCTGATAAGTATGCCTCATTGTGCCTAAATGCTGAACACCTGCCTGCTGCTCAGATTATGGACCTTTGGAACAGGACAGACAGACGTGACTAGCCCAAAAAGAACCTGGGCCCTGAGTTTCTCATGAGCCCCCAACAGACAGTATTTCACACGTGTTGCCACAAATTGTTGCTGGGGTGAATAAAGTGTGTCCTCTGGGACTCTAGTGGGAGATGCCCTTAGAAGTCCCTCCCTGCTCTCCTCTCGACTTCACTCCACATTCTTTTTTCCTTTGCTGGTTTTGCTTTGTACCCTTTTGCTATAATAAATTACAGCATGACTATATTGTACAGCTGGGTCGTGTGAGCCCTTCTGGTGAATCACCAAACCTGGCAAGCGGTGATGGTGAAATCCTAACATAGAAACTTTAAATCCCAGCTGGAGGTGGTGGGGAAACGGAACTGCTCTGAGATGGGCAGCTTTGGGGAGTGCAGCTGCAGGTGGGAGCAATGGTCACTGCCCGGCGTCACTGACAGGTGTCACTGCTGGGAGCATGTCATCTGAGGCAGGGCCGAGTGGAGGTATAGCCTGGGATGTTTGTTTTGGCTCCTCTGACTGTCCCTCCAGAATTACAAAAATGATGTTCACTTCATCTCTCTTGACTTCTGCCCTATTTATCCTTTGACTAGGCCAAGCATGATTCCTCCTCGGATTCCACCTGAGTAGGTCCCAATGCCCTTCTCACCATCTCCCCTCCAGCAGGCAGCCCTCAGGCTTGCAACCTCCAGCAGGATTTGGGGGAAACAGGAACAGGGACAAAGGCAAACAAGGAGGGCAGTGTCCTTTTACTTAAGGCGTTTATAAGCTCATTGAGAAAACATGAAAAAGCAAACCGAACAACACAAGGTGACCAGTGAAATAAAAACCACGATGGTGAAGAATCCTGTCAGCCAGCAGATCTCACAACACTGGGGAGAAGACGAAAAGAACACACCCACAATAGGCCCAACTTCTGAGAAATAAAGTACCGACCTTAAAGAGGTGGGGTGCAGCACAGCCTCATTTCTAGAAAGCCACTTTTAAAGTTATCATAATCATATTTGATTGTGATCATCGTTGGGCATTTTTGGTTTTGTTGAAAATAGCTATAATGGTAGCCTCAGAATTACTTTTTTTTTTTTAAGAGACAGAGTCCCACTTTGTCATCCTCAGTAGAGTGCCGTGGCATCACAGCTCACAGCAATCTCCAGCTCTTGGGCTTAGGGAATTCTCTTGCCTCAGCCTCCCAAGCAGCTAGGACCACAGGCACCCGCCACAATGTCCAGCTATTTTTTTATTGCAATTTGGCCAGGGCCCAGTTTGAACCCACCACCCTCAGTATATGGGGCCGGAGCCCTACTCACTGAGCCACAGGTGCTGCCCAGAATTACTTTTTTTAAAGCTCTAAGCAGGGACAAACCTAGAGAGGAAGCACCTTCAAATATTTAAATAAAACCAAAGAGGCATGAACCTTTTTAAAAATACTGAAATTCAGCCAGGAAAAACCATAGTAAAAACATTTTCAGCATAAATGCTGACTTTTCACTTCTATCCAAAGTTCTCTGATAAACACTCCCACTGCCCCCAAAGAGAAAAGACATCAGGCTAATTCAGTCACTGCCTTTCTTCATCCTGGCATCTGAATGAGTACACCAAAACAACACATACATGCACATACCCACCAAAAAACAGCTATTAAATCAAGGCTCTCCAGGCAACGTCCCAGGAGAGCAAAGTGCACCCGTCAAATGATCAAGTAACTGAGTGTGAAACGTGTGTTTATTTTCCCATCTCAACACAAGATACAGGGGGCCCAAGGAGGGGCCAAACCAAGAGAGGAAAAGAACAGATCTTCTTTTCCAGAGCATTACTAACTCATCACATTCCTGCTTTGCAAAATTTTCCTCAACCTTACTGGTCTGAAAGAGGCCAAATCGCCTTTGGGAACTTCAGCTTAATTTTTATTCCTATCTCAGTCAAATGCCTGTGGTTTTGTCTACAATTTTGGACTTTTAACAATGCTTAAACTTTCTGGTCTAGTGAGAAGGCAGTATATGTGTGCTCTAAATGATTTCATTTCCGGCAAGTTTAAAAAAACGCTTTTTACTTCAGCCTTTCTTTCCTTGGTTATCTCACAAAACTCCTGGAAAATATGAAGGGACTCTTACAGGGTAGACATTCTACAGACACAGAAAGGACACACTCCTGCTTAAATCAAAGCACATCCTATAGTTAGGTCTAAATGAAGAAAATACAGATGAAGAAGGCCAATTTTAATTCTCCTTGAAATATTTTCTATTTTATAGTAAAGCTCTGAGATGTAGGTCACAATGTACTACACAACAATAAAGTATCATCACAGCACAACCTCAGGTGATTTCAAGATAGATTAGCATTTTCATTTCACTCATCTGAAGAGATCAACCCCAATCTAAATATACAAATTCCCTGCAATCTTTTCTTACAGACACACCCCAGAGACCAGGTCAGCAACCTCCCAAGGGCAATTTCGTGTCTAATTCATTTTTGCCAACCCCAGTACTTGACCAGTGAGCGTTCAATGTGTGAACAACCCATAACCCAGTACTGGTACATATAACATGCTTAATAAAATGTCCATAGGATTACTGGTCTGAAGTTCTCTGATGCTATTAATCTACTGGAAATGAGGTTAGTGTTCTTCTCCTACTGGTGTGTTAATCTAACTGGGCAACCACAGACATGGCTTCAGGATATGGGAAAACTACTCCCTTACCTCCACCCAAACCATGAAAGCTGCACAACTCTCCTCACAGACTGGTTTGACAGGCTGAACTAGGCTTATGGCTAAGGAGCCACTGGCCACCTAAAGGCCAATTTATTTATTTCTGAATCATTAATGTACTGTCTTATTTCTCCTATGAGAGCCCTGAGAGCTGGGGGAACCAAAAGAAGTATCTACTATCCTCAATTAACAAAAGAACATAAGCTCTTAAAATGAAGCAAGACAAATGCAGCAAAAATAAAAGGTGCCATGTACTGAGCATCTACTATGTACCAGGCTCACACTTTGCATTTTCCAAGGCTATTTCTAATTAATCCAGCAACCACGTTGAAGTAGACTACACTTGCATTTTGCAAAAAAACAAAGTGGGATGATAGAGGTTGAATCGCTCGCCTGAAATCACTCAGCTGTTAAGTCACAGAGGCAGGATTAAAATTCCAAGACTGCCTGGTTCTGGAACTTGTCTTCATGTAATCTAGTTAGAGGAGTATAAGGAAAGTTGCCTTATTTGCTAAGACAATCAGCTTCTAAGATACATTAATAAAAAAAACCATGTTACAGAAATTTCATGTTTTTTTAAATTCTCTTTCTCTTATGCTTTACTTAGCAACTATTATGCACTTGGTGTCAATATCGCTAAAAACTCCTCCTAAGTAATTATACATCAGTTCTTCCTCAAACTGAAGTCCTAACTAATACACCTTGATAGTCTTTATGAAATTGGAATCAGCAATCTATTTTATGGATGAGAAAAACTGAGGCTTTAAAGAGATTAAATAATGTGTCTAAGATCCCACAGCCAGTAAGGGGAACAGTAACACTCATAAGCATATTTTGGTTCAGTCAAATCACAGGCACAGTAATAGCAAAAATCGCTTGATAAACAAGAGCACCCATCCAGACAAATGAGTTTCCATGTCAGCATTAGAGACGCAAAAGCAATACAAAACATCCTAACCCCTTCCTAGCTCTAGGACAGGGGTCCTCCAAGTGGGGTCCAGGACCACCAGCAGCAACATCACCTGGGACTTGTTACAAATGCAAATTATCAGACTCTACTCAAGACCCAGGAACTCAAACCTTGGGCTGGCACCCGGTAAGCTATGGTTTAAGAAACCTTCCAGATGATGCTGATGCTAAAATCTAAGACCCCAAGCTGGCTGCAAATTAGAATCAGCTAAGGAACATGCAAAATGACCACACTCCAGGCCCCACCTACAGACATTCTGATCCATTTCACCTCGGAAGGCATGTATGCATTGTCATTAAAAAAAAACAAAACAAACAAACAAAACCTAGTTGATTCAAATGCACACTATGCCAAGCACTGCTCTAAGATAACCGTCAGCCACCCATGGCAGCCATTCCTGGATTGCCTACTATTTCCTCAAGCTTCTGAGAGGGTTCCAATGACTTCCCACTGCTTTATGTCCATGAGAAAGTTACAGCCATTACTCTGAAAATACTATTGGGACTTTTCTCCCCAAATTGCCCAAGAAAAGGTCAGCCCCACCAGCCTGCTTTCTGCCTGGGGCTCCTCAACATAAAGATCTTGCTCTACCTTCTCTAAAGAAAAGTTGCTTTTTAATTCCTTTCTTGAAGGTCATGTCCTGTGCTTGTTTCCTCCAATTACATTCTGTACAGCCCTTTCCCCTGAAGTGGCTGTCCTCTAATCTTGACCTCTGGCCACATTTGCACCTAGCATGCCCTATACTGATAGACCATGGTGGTCTGTTCCCTGCTCCCCGCTAACTAACCTCCACCACCCTTGAGCTAATAACTTGCCCTTTCTTCTCCACAGGTCAAGATGCTGCGGGTGTGGTGGGGGGAATCCTAACCTCACGGAGAAGAAATCCCTTGAAAGACTTTATGTCCAGGGTCCACGGAGGTTTGCCTAACAGCTGCCATTTAGAGTGCTTTCTAAGTGCTAGACATCAGGCCTATCCCATCTCATGTAACTTTCATTTAACCAATTCTCCAAGGTCAAATGAGAATTAAATGAGCATATGACTGGTTTAATATCTGGCACAGGAAAATTCATCACACTTAATATATGAGTAACTATTCACTCAAGGACAGACAACCCACATTCTTCATGTTATACACCCTTAGGATTTCAAAAATGGATTTGTGCTTAATTCACTCCAACATGTGTATAAGATGACCATAGACACACAAAGCCCACTGCCCTCTAACATGGGTTCCTTCTACATAAAGTGGGGTCAGCTAAGACACCCGGCTTCTCAACTAACAAAAGAGATCAGCTCTCTCTATCGGCTAAACCATTTATTATTCAAGTTTATTAGCTACAGATGATCAATATCAAGTCTTAGAGCAGGAAGTTACCCCAGGGATCATCCAGTGTGGTGGCTTTCAAACTTATTTAGTCATAAAATCCTTCTCCATAGGAATGAACACAGAAGACCAACATGTAACACAAAAGTCATAGAGGGAGGGTAGCCTGCGAAACACCAATGACATTCATGGAACCCCTAAAGTCCATCAGAGTATAATGTAAAAACCTCTCATCTAGTCACACTCATCAGGATGGGTACTACAAAACAAAGTGTTGGCCAGATATGAAGAACTAGGAATTGTGCAGCACCGCTTACGAGGTAGTTGCTATGGAAAATAGCATGACAATTCCTCAAAAAATTAAAGATAGAATTACCATACCATCTAGCAATTTTACTCCTAAAAATTACACCGAAAAGAAGACAGGTGCAGTGGCTCACGTCTGTAATCCTAGCACTCTGGGAGGCCGAGGCAGGTGGATAGCCTGAGCTCACGAGTTCAAGATCAGCCTGAACTAGAGCAAGACCCTGTAAAGCAAAGCATTGTAGCGGGCACCTGTAGTCTCAGCTACTTGGGAGGCTGAGCAAGAGAATCACTTGAGCCCAAGAGTTTGAGGTTTCTATGAGCTATGATGCCATGGCACTCTACTGAGAGTGACAAAGTGAAACTCTGTCTCAAAAAAAAAAAAAGAAAAAATTATACTAACGTATCGAAAGCAAACACTTGAACAGATATTTATACACCCATGTTCAATCAGCATTATTCACAATACTCAAAAGATGGTGGGTGAATGGATAAACAAAATGTGTTCTATTACATACAATGGAATATTACTCAACTGAAAAGGGAAGGAACTTCTGGTATATGCTATAACATAAGGCAATCATAAGAGGAAAAATATTATATCATTCCACTTACATGAAATACCTAGGGCAGTCAAATTCATAGAGATAGAAAGTGGAAGAATAGTTGCAGGGGCTGGGGATAGGAGGGAATGGGAGTTATTGTTTAATAAATATAGAGTTTCACATTTGCAAGACTGACAGAGTTCAGGAAATGGATGGTGGTGACAGCTGCATGATGATGTGAATGTATTTAATGGCACTGAGCTGTATGCTGAAAAATGGTGAAGATGGAAAGTTGTATGTTACGTGTATTTCACCACAATTAAAAAACAAACCAAAAAACCCTCTGGTCTAATCCAACACAACAGCTTCTTTTTACAGAGTAAAAAGACTAAAGCATAGATTTACTCACCAAAGGTAAGATACATATTGGCATGAGTATTCCATCTGAAAACCAATTTTGTGAAAGGCACTTCCATCTGTGTCACTCTCTCCAGCAAACTCTTCAGTGGCTCCCCAAGACCACAGAATAAAGCTTCAGTTCTACACACGGCACACATGCAAGGTCTCTCAGGGTCAGGATTCATCTCCTCTCTGGATGCAGTTCACTGTTGCCTGAAGCATGACACCCCAACACCACCAAGAGGCCCTGGAACTCCCCACCTCTGCCCTTCAAATCTCCCTCACCTCCACCCCTTTGCTTGGCCTCACCTTCCCCAAACATCACACCATTAACTAAGCCTGAGTATCATTTCCAGGTACTAAGCCCCCTGCCAAGATCGATCCTCTTGGCCCCAAGCTAGTTATTCTCCTATGCTGCTGTGATATTTCTGTATACACTTACAAATGCACTCTGTGATAATCACCTGTTCTCTTCTACTATAAGCTCCTTACTAAATGGTATTCATCTTTGTATGCTGTGAACCCAGATCCTGTTTGGTTGTGGTGGGTCCTCAGGAAATGGTGACTGAACACACACATCTGACAAAAAAGCCAATGAGATCTGGTGGCTCATGCCATGGCATAGGTGAGGGCCTCTTCTGATAATGTGAAAATAACCAAAGGCTCTTGTTTATAAAAGAGTTGCACAAATCTTGAATAATACTCATTCTTCCTGAACTGTACAATGATATCACCCAAATTACTGCCAACATTCTGGGATAGAGATGGTAGTGGAGGAGTGAACTACAAAAGCAGAAAGGCATTTTTTCTGTTATTTTTATAGCAAACAACAACAAAAAAAGACTCTTCCTGGTGCTTTAAAGTAAGTGACCATAATGTAAATCAACCCAGTGAGAACGCTTGATTTATATTACAAGTCCTACACACTGTGAGATCTTGAGGACGAACAGTCCACAATGGAAAAAAATTTATTTGAAGGCTATGTCCTCACTCCATGACTTTTCTCGGCCTAGTGGAAGGCAGACTTAGCCAGAGAGGAAATATTTTTAGACAAGGGTGCTTCAGAGTTGTAAAAATAGGCCAAGTGAATAGCATACTTCAACAGCCTCTGAGTGCTCCGGCCACAGGACCAACTAAACATGCCAAGCAAAAACATGCTGGATTTATACGTTTTTGCAAACATATCACCAGACTGGAAGCAGCTTCTATGAAGCACAACTTGACTGGTAAACCCGTGAGAGCTATATCAGCTGGACCAGGGACTGGTCTCCTTCCCACCACCCCTCCTCGACAGTTCCACTGGACATCCAACATGCCCCTTCATTTACAGGAGAGCTGCATTTCATCAATATTATGTTCTCTCTGAAAAATCCCCAAATTATGCAAACTATCTACCACACCCCAATTCTGATTTCCTCCAGATCTCCAGAATAAGAAGACTGAGTCTGTGTTCCCAGAGCATGACTATGATCCTTATCATAAACAAAAAAGTCATAAATCAGCTGCATCTCTCAGACCTGGCCAATTCTGGGTTTATGATTACCTCTGGTTGTGCAATATCTTGAACTCTACCATCGGCACAAGTTGTCTTCACTAACTTCAACAATCAGCAGAAGGCATTCTGTCGAGGCTTTCAATTACCACCACCACCATAACTAGGTGGTTTGGTCTTAAAACAGTTAAATTAATTGGCTGGCCTCCTTTACTAGACTTAGACATTTATATTTTTTAAAATATTTCTTAAAAATCGAGAAAATATGCTCCAGTTTTAGACTAAAAGTCTAACAGAAATATAATTTTCTAAGCATCCAGGTTCAGCAACATAGAGGAAACATTTCTCCCAGGCTTTCTACCTCCCCCGAACTGTGAAAAGGAGAAGGGCTAAGCAGACATGTGAACAGCATCAGCTAAGCCTTAGTTATATTTAGGAATCCCTGAGATGTTGTCATGATGAACACTTTCTACGCAGAGGAGAGTTACGAGTCCAAACTGCTCTCAAGAAAGAATAATATGCAATGTTTGTTATGATAAACAGCTTTTTCTTAAGCTATTACTGAAAAGACCAATAAAAAAGTTCCCACAACAATTCAAGTAACAGGTCTGGCCCAGGAACTGCAAATGAGAGAGCAAAGAACCCACCTCAGAGACAAAAGTTACAGAGTCTGTTCCAGTATGGAGGAGACATGACCATGCCTTCATCCTCAGAGTCCATGTGGTTGGAAGAATGACAACAGCAGTAACAGAAGAAGGAAACTCTTTGGGAAAAGATGGAAGCAGTAGGAAGGAACATAATGAAGGAATGAATGAATGAATGAAATCTTGGCAGTTGAATTTGAGTCTATTCATGGACAGAAAGATGGCAACAGAGCTTTCAGATGGAGATGATCAGCAGATGACTCTCACTTTGAGTTTACAGCTGAGGAAAGGTCAACCTGGTACCTGCTGACTCCAGATACACACAGAGGGTCCCCCTTATGCATGGATGTCACACTTTTCCTCACAAGACAGTGTGGGCTAGAGGTGCAGGCAGAGCTGTGGTTATCTCAGCCTCAGGATTTCCAGGTAGTAGAATAGGAGACCCAAATTCTGGCCCTGACTTTATTCTGACCCTTGACCCCCCCCCCACCCCCCAAGTACCATTATTATTATAATAATATGAAATAAGAGACATCGAAATACTTTGAATAGAATAAAACGTCATACTTGTAGTTCTCTGTGTGTGTGCTCACACCAGGCTCTGTTTAAAATGCCTTACAAGAATGAATTCATGGTAATACCTAGACAGCCACTGCAGTATGTTGAGCTTCGTAAGACAATGCCTGGGTGAGTGGGAGCTGGAGGGGCACTGGAGGACTCTGTGCCTCGCTGAGGAAAAATAACTAAACATCGGCAAAGGAGGTCCTACGAATCCAAGAGGCAAAATGATATCAAATGTATTCTTTGTGCAAACTTGTCAGGTGGAGCACAAGAGGCAGCACCCAGAGCCAACTTCTCAGTTTTCTAAGAAGTGCTCAGGGAAGACCACGTCTACTAAAGAGAAGGGAAAATCTGAAGATATGGCAAAGGCAAACAAGGCCTGTTATGAAAAGGAAATGATGTTCAAGGATACCAGTGCACCCAAGAGGCATCCTTCAGCCTTTTATTCTGAGTGTCACCCCCAAAATCAAAGAAGACCACCCTGGCCTATCCATTGGTGATGCTTCATAGAAACTGGGAGAGATGTGGAATAACACTGCTGAAGATGGCAAGCAGCCTTCTGAAAAGAGGGCTGCAAGGCTGAAGGAAAAATACAGAAAGGATTTTGCGCATACCAAGCTAAAGGAAAGCCTGAGGCAGCAAAACAGAAGTCGTCAAGGCTGAAAATGAAAAAAAAAAAAAAAAAAAGAAAAAGAAAAAAAAAGGAGGAAGATGGGGAAGAAGAAGAAGATGGAAAGGAGGAAAGGGAAGATAAAAATGATGAAGAATGATGATGAGTAAGTTGGTTCCAGAGCAGTTTTTTTCCTTGTCTACAAAGACTTTAACTCCCATATACAACTTATTCTTTTTAAAGAAAAAAACTGAAATGTGAAAAAAATCATAGTATCCCCCAAACAAGTAAATGGCGCAGTAAAATTATCTTCCCCAACAACTCACAGAAGTCATAAAAGTTTTAGAATTATTAGAATTCCCCATCAAATATCTTAAAAACCAGTAAAACAATCTAAATAAGAGAAATCACCACCAGATTAGACCTGATGGTTCTATTAGAAAAGCAACTAACATGTACTGAACAGCTACTACTGAGCATGCTGACACTATTCTAAGCTCTTGTGCATAGATTAGGTCACTTAACTCTCACGATTGTGAGATGCCTCTCATTCCCAGATAAGGAAAGAGGCAGAGAGGGCTTAAGTGTCTCTCCCAAGGTTCCTGCAGACAAGAGAGGAGAGCTGGGACCTCACAGCCTGTACTTTCAAGCTTAGAACATCATTGCCAGAAACTACAAATCATGAACACAACCCAAGAGGAGGTTCAGAATAGACAGCAGAGACCCTATCTTCCTGCAGAAGGTGGAGCTAGACAGTAAGGTGTGTGTGCCTAAGGCAGATGTGGGGACTAGAGGAAGGGAAAAGGATGGAAATTAGAAACTCAAGGAAGAGGCAAGTCTCATCAAGGCTGGAGCTAGGACTTGGCAGGGAAAAAGCAAAACTTGATTAAAGTGCCAGTTCTGCGGCACAAAATGTCCAAACATATTCTAAGGCATTGTATTTGTTGGCCTGTTACCTTTATCTCCTCTACCCTCTTGGAATGACATTATCTCCAACTTCACCCCAAATCCAAGGACTAGTATACTTACAGAGACTCTTCCACTTCCCACTACCTCAAGGAAGAGCAGAGAACAACCCCCCAAAAGATTTAAGCAACACAGGAATCAAAGGAAGAACTTCATGGCGAACACACACATCTCATACTCTTGAGTAGAAATAAGAATATCTCATCCATAGGGAAAAGTCAAAAGGCAAGCTTATAGCCAGGTGACTACCTTAGTCTCCTGTAATCCTGAAACTGCTCCTAGGCTTCTGCTGTTTTTCAAGAAAACCTGAACAGCTGCACTCACCACTGCAACAGAAAATAAAGCTAAGAAGTACAAACCAACTCTGATCATTCTTCTATTCAGCATCAAAAATTCAGAGTTGGGGTTTGGAAGAGGAGATGGCAGAAATGATTCAGTGGCTGGGGAGAAGCTGTCAGGTCTACCTGAGTCCTTACAGAGCACAGACGAGTAACCAAAGGCCTGAGAAATGTTCATCTGCAGCTTGTAAGACTCTCCCTGCCTCCGCTTTAACAGGCTAAGAAGCTCCCCTCAGTAGAAATACCTACCTTTTGCTTTTGAAAAAGGAGAGAAAAAAGCAAGCTGTGGATGAGAAGAATCTACTCTACCACCCCGCCTTCAAGATGCAAGCTTTCTCGCTTCCCCAAAGAAGTGTAGTGTGGTAAAAAGAAGGCTGTACCAGAGAGACTTTCTTTCTTTCTTTTTTTTTCCCCACAGAGGGACTTTCAAGTGCCATTCCCAGGGAGCCCACTGGCTCCTCACTGGTAATTTAATGAAAGCTATGAGCTCTCTGGCTTCTCATATGAAAAGGCAACAGATGAAGCACAGCTTAGAAAGGATTCATAACCAGAGAAATGCGCACAGCTGGTAGATGCTAATAGAAAGCTTTCTTTCTTTCTTCCCTTTTCACTCTTTTATAAAGCAAAAACCAACCTATCCCCCACTCAAGGTTCATTTAATGCTATAAGCTTCTCTGCTGGCCTAAGTATCCGGTGAAGATAAACTGGGAATCAAAACCAAGTCAGAAGTATGTAACAGGCAAACACATAAAACAAATTAACTTATTTAAATATTAACCTGCAGCCTAAGAGATTTTTTAAAAATTTAAAACAAACAAAAGAAATGACAAGCAAAGTAGATACTCTTGGAAAATACACATACACAAACAATCTGTGCTCTGATCAAATACAATTAAGAATGGACCTCACCTGTCTCAAATTGCTTAATTGCTTGAGAAATACATCTGGCTCCCCCAAAATCTATTTAAACATTTTTTTTATCCTGCTCAGCACAAACTGAAATACATGTTTAAAATGATAAATTAAAAAAACTGTAACTCTACACCAAACTGTATCTTGATTAACTTTAAAACTACTTCAGAACGTTCAAGAGAATGAATGTGTCTTAGCAGCATGACCTGGACGCTAGGTTGTATTTTTACTTTTATGGCCTTACTAAATAAGGTTTAATAACAAAATAGATGGTAGCATAAAATGAGCTTACCCTCTTTTCAGAGGTCTCTGAAGAAAACACACTGCAGTATCAGCTGGCATTTGCATTCAAGATAAAGTGAGATGGAACAGGGAATGAATCATAACCAATATTCCATGTCTAAACATTAGAGGCCTACTTCAGCAGCAACAATCAGGGATGGGAAAGGACATAAGAGGAAAAGGGCAAAAGGATGAGGATAACTGCAATAAAGATAGTAATCCTAAAAGCAGCTAACATTCTATGAGCTCTGACTATGTGCCAGACACTGCTAAATGCTTAACATGTGCTAATTCACTCAATCATCTCCCTATGAACACAGTACCAGCATTCATCCTACTTTTGCAAATAGGAAACCAAGGCACTGAGGTAAAGCAACTTTCCCAAATTAGCACAGCAGGAAAAGGCAGCATGCAGGCCATCCAGCTTTCTACAGTGAAGTGCAGTCCACCTGTACTCAAAACACATCGATTAGTCAGTGGCACTCAATAAGCAGAACAGATATGCCCATGCCAAAAGCTGTTGGTCAAGGAGTACAAAGAATGAGGTGAGACTGCCTAAAACCGCAAGCTACTGGGTAGAGAGCAAAAACAGATCGGCCAAACCACTAAAAACATTGCACACAGAGATATTTTGAGGGAAAGATGGTTTCCCTCCATATAGATGTCACCTTAAGCAACTGAGGATCTTCTACTAGAGGTGTCCAACCTTTTTTTTTCTGCCACACATTTAAAGATTAAGAGTTGTTTTGGGCCACACAGTAAATACAAAAAACACTAAGGAAAGCTGAGTCACAAAAGAAAAAGTCCATACATACTTTTCACAATATCCGAGATATCAGATACCACAGATAAACAGTACAGTTCTCTAATAACTACATACAGCACGCAGGCCACAGGTTGGACACCCCTACACCTAAACCTTGTTACATAAGGATGGAACTGCTATTTCTTATGACTGCTCACAATATAGACTCGTGATTTTTCTTTTTCTTTTTTTTTTTTTGAGACAGAGTCTCAGTTTATCACCCTTGGTAGATTGCCATGGTGTCAGCTCACAACAACCTCAAACTCTTGGGCTCAAGTGATCTTATTGCTTCAGTTTTTCATTTTTAGTGGGGATAGGGGTCTCACTCTTACTCAGGATAGTCTTGAACTCATAAACTCAAGCACTCCACACGCCTCAGCCTCTCAGAATGCTAGGATTACAGGCATGAGCCACTGACTTCTGATCTTTATTATCTTTTAGAATGACATTTCCATTATGTTTCCAACCTAAGAGGTAAATAGCTCTCCTCCCTCACCTTCCCCCACCCCTCCACATTTCAAAAATCACTCACTGGTCTAACTGTTCAAGGATATGATCCACAAGTCCGTGTTCCCCACAAAAATGAACCATTTCTACTCACTGTTTTCTCAGGCAAAAGCTCCAATACTAAACCCAAAACTGTAGGTGCTATCTCTCCGCCTTTTCATGCAGCATGACATCCTTTTTGGCCCAATGATGGGCACAGCATTACCAAAATTGAGCATCCTGATTTTGCACAAAAGTTGAGGTCGTGTATTCTACTTAGTTTCGAATCCTCTTCAATTGCTGTCTGCAAGGACACCATCCACAAACCTTTCTGGCCCATTTCCTATATTGTTACTGGAGACTTAAGGTCTTAATAGGTTATTACTACAATGTTGTTTAAATGTTTAAAACAAATATATTGTTCTATTCCTTCCCACAACAAATCTCACTCTCATAGCCTTGGGAGATTTTGATGTAGCCAGGGGATACAAGTGCACTCAAGCTAAACTTTGCATTGAGAGTAATGTTGGATTTTAGAGTAAGGGATTTACTCCTCCTATCCCACATATCACACACACTGTGGGGATACCATATCCCATCAGCCAGGGCATCCACACCATAAAAAGAACAACGTTATATCCAAAAAGATGGTCTCAGAAGAAATGAGACTGAGAAATCAGAAGGATAAAACATTACAGAAATACAGAGTTTAGAAGAAA
Source organism: Arctocebus calabarensis (assembly GCA_963573935.1). Classification (NCBI taxonomy): domain Eukaryota; kingdom Metazoa; phylum Chordata; class Mammalia; order Primates; family Lorisidae; genus Arctocebus; species Arctocebus calabarensis. The sequence goes on from CAUYON010093488.1 coordinate 51,190, forward strand.
ATGCAATGAAGTTAATATGTTGTAAAAAATATGTAAGGAGAAAATTAAGACATATGATGCTAAAAGATGTTTTAAAAAGCATCTCGGGCAGCTTATCTGCTTCACTTAAATATGCTCCTCAAGAAAAATTAAATGATCACAAATGCTCCCCCTAACAATCCAAGCTGCAAAGGACTGAAATACTAAGAATATAATCAGCTAGGCTATGAAAATCACGGTTCTCCGATGTGTAATGGAATGTAAACATTAAAAATACATATTGTATAAGCATTACAGTACCCAGCTAATCACTTGCATAACTGACCCTGAACCACAGCGCTGCTGAACAGTGGAAAGTCCTGAAGATGAACAAGATTAGAGATCACTCCCTGTGCCCTCCTCAGCCTCAGCGCGCAGAACTCTACACAGAGGGTACTAGGTCAAAGGTCAGAGTTGCCTCGCGCAGCAGCAGGCATAGTCCCAGGACCCCAAAAAACTCGGATTAGAAGACTTTACAAAGCTCTACCAAAGGGGTGACTATTATTAGCCTTTGTAAAGCAGCAAGCGAAACAGACGGGGGAGAGCAAAGAGATTGTTAAGACAAGGAAACGATTCTGACAAAAAATGCAGAATTATGAAAATTTGATAAATAAAATAAAAACCACTAGTAGTCCAGGTCTCTGGAAGCAAACTGTGGCTTGAGCCAAGTAGTAAGCCTCAACGTCTTGCCTCAACCTAGTGCACATATAATACTTTCTCTTCTTGCAAGCCAGGTTCCAAAGGGCATTCACCAACACCCTCCACCGAATCTTCATCGGGCTCTGGGGATGGCCAGAATTTGAGAACCGAGCAAATTAAGGATCTGCCCAGGGACACCGAATTGGGGGGGGGGGGAGGGGGCGGTACAGACTGCTGCGCCTTCTCAGGCCCAGACCTGTGGCATTTCAACTGCACCGGGAAGGCCGGGGTGAAATTCTCCCGGAGTCCCGCGGGCGGCTGGCCCCCAGCGGAGCGCTCCCGCCAGGTCGCAGCCCGCCAACGCTTTCATCCTGGGGTGGGCGGCGGAGCGAGGATACGCTGCTCGCCCGGCGGCTCACCTGGGCGATGCCGGCGCCCATAAGCCCGCCGCCGATGACCGTCACGTGCTTGACGATGATTTTCTTGGCCGCGGCCGAGGCGGTGGACGAGGAGGACACGGAACGCATAAACTGTCTGGTGACGAATGCCATGGTGCAGGGGCCGCGGCGACTACACTAGGCAGGTGAGAAAGGCTCCGGCAGCGCGGGCACCACCGGCCAGGCAACCTCCGGGGGCGGACACCCAGACGGCCCCGCAGCCCGCGCCCGCGCGTCCGCGTGACGTCGCCGGGAAGCGGGGCGGGGACTCGAGGCAAGCCCCGCCCACTGGCCCAGGCCGCGGCGTTCGAACGTCTGAACGCGACTCCGGGGCCAAAGGGCGACGCTGGCCGTGGTCTTCCGCCGCGGCCGAGGTGAGCCCGGGCTTGGATCCGGCCGCTGCGGCTGGACAGCGAGGCTTGCGTCCTGGTGTTGGACAGGTACAGGTCCTTCTTTTGACAAGCTGCCGGTCGTTTGTGAAATGAACTCTGTGGTGTTGACGCTTGTGCTTACCTAGGCGCTGAATAAATACGTGTCTCTTGGCTGTGGTGGTAATGGACCCAAAGTGTGCACTCCTGGTTGATGGCACCAAATAATCGACTCTAGGAATCATTTTACTCTATTAACAATGATCGTGTCTGATAAATGGAGCAAAACCAGACTGCAGACACCCACAACAACTGTCTGGTGACCCATGAGTTCCGGTGCAGAGATCAGGCCCAGAGGAGGGAAACGGAGAGATGACCTTTCTGCGTTTCATGGTTGGACATGTATCAGTGCAGTGTACATACGGACAGTTTAAGGTCAAAGCACAACCTTCGTGGAGCAACCGATAATATTAGAAAGCGTAGGAAAGGAATGTCTTGCCAGGTAATGCAACTAACTAGGCCTATCTTTTCACGCGTGTGTGCACTTTCTAGTTACAGAGATGTAGAGTTTTTGTCAATTTATTTATTTTTAAATGTTGTAAAAGAAAAACGTTAGATAAATTTAGGACAGTTTGAAGAAAGAAATGTTTTGTTGAATCAGGCAGCACCCTGAACTTTAGAGCTTCACTCAGCAACCCTGGGCAGTCAGTATTTATAGGCAGAAAAAGAAAACAATGTACAACAGTACCCTAATTGGGTTAAGGTTCACATTTGCCGCATTTCGACATATGTGAACAGTTTGCAGCCTGTGATTGGCTAAAAGCTTGTCTGTTAAGATTGGTCAAGATTCGGTTACTTGTTACAAGAACATGCTCTCAAGTAAAGGCGCAGTTTACATAATAAGTAAGGGTTACAGTTTTGTGTGTGCAGCAGCTTTAGGCCACATTGAATTCGATTTAACAACTTCCCCCGTTTAGTCAGCCTCTCAGTTTTGAGAGATTGACCAAAACCATGTACATTGATTTCACTGTGCGTTGCTGTCTCAGTATGGACTTAACAAGTAACAGTGTTAGATTCATTGGATGATTTTGCTTTGTTCATATTCTTATTCAATTGTAAAGACAACATTTGAGGTACACTCCTTTACAGGCGTCTCTGCAAACTAAACTAACTAAACTGATCAAAATCAAACAATTCAAAGTTCAGGCAATAAAGATAATTCAACAGTATTGAAGTCCAATTGGTCATAGTCTTTGTTCAGAGCATTGTGACTAAGGGTCATAGTTTGCTGAACGGCCTGATTTAAAGAGGTGGCCCTTTTTGTAGTCAGTTTGGTAATACAAGTCATAACAACCTGGAGACCCACCTAAAAGGAATATAAAGATTAGAAAAGTTTGGATAGCCAAGTTTTCCTTTTACCATTCAGGATGCATACAAAGCAACTGTTAGCTGCTCATGTGTTCCTTTCCCCTGAGAAATTTCTTTAATGTGTTCAGTAGAAGTGTCTAGAGAAATAGCAGTACCTGCCACCTTTTAAATTAGGATTTCTGTAGTAGTTAAATTAGCAGAAAAATAAAGTGCAACATTCAGTTTTGTTCAGCACCATGGGGAAAGAGATGATCTAGAGTTGTATACTGTCCCATTAAATGTTCTTGTTGAGCATGAATGGTCTCATTCACACCTTTTGGGGTTTTTTGTCATTGTTGTCATTGTTTGTTTGAGACAGAATCTCTGTCACTCTGGGTAGAGTGCTGTGGCATCAGCCTAGCTCACAGCAACCTCAAATTCTTGGGCTCAAGAGATCTTCTTGCCTCAGCCTCCTGAGTAGCTAAGACTATAGGCGCCCACCACAACAACCAGCTAGTTTTTCTATTTTTAGTAGAGACAGAACCTTGCTCTTGCTTAAGTTGGTTTCAAACTCTTGAGCTCAGGGAATACACCTCCCATCTGTTTGTGAGGAAAATTTTCTCAGATCAGCTGTATTTTAAGGTCTCCACCAGGTATACAGTTCTAAGAGTCTATAAGGACCCTTTTTGAGTTGAGAGATATGGATCCAAGATTTCATACCTGGAAGTTTTGCTGCATTGAAGAACATGGTATTGTCCCTTTCAACAATGCAAAAGCCATCTTTCTCTAGTATCACGTCCAAACGACTCAGTCTTTAGGTTCTGGATCATGAAGGGCTTGGCTGGGTGTTTGTTTTTTTGTTTGTTTTGGAGACAGGGTCTCACTTTGTCACCCTTGGTAGAGTTTCGTGGCCTCATAGCTCAGAGTTCCTCAAACTCTTGGGCTCAAGTGATTCTCTTGCCTCAGCCTCCCGAAGAACTGAGACTACAGGGACCTACCACAATGCCTGGCTATTTTTAGAGACAGGGTCTTGCTCTGGCTTAGGTTGTTCTCAAACCTATCAGCTCAGGCAATCCACCCATCTCTGCCTCCCAAGTGGTAGGATTATAGGTGTGAGCCACTGCACCCAGCCAAAAGGGTGGTTTTATGAACCAGTTTTTTTCTGTCTGGATCCCATCCAATTAATTTTATCAAATCCAATCAGATCCTGAACACAGTCCAGTAAAAAAATTGCTTAAATAAAGTCAGAGACCCCCAAACACAATTCATAGAGCTTGAATCCACAAGAAAACTCCTCCAGGATTCTGCTTGCTGTGACAGGTCAATGGGCACAAAAACCCTGGTGGATACTTTTGTTGGTCAGATAGTGTTCTGGGGAATCTCTGGAGGTCTACTCTGGATTCCAATTCTGATACCAATGTGTTAAAAGAAAAACTTTAGACAAATTAAATTTAGCAGAGTTTATTTGAGCAAAGAAATGAGTTATTCATTGGGCAGCACCCTGATTCAGAAAGCTTCACTCAGCTATAGTGGGAAGCCCCTGTTTATAGACAGAAAAGAAAACTAACATATAGAAATAGCGTGGCCAGTCATAGGTTGCTGTTTGCCTTATTTGGGCATGGTCTGAGCAGTTTTCAGCTAATAATTGACTCAAATTTCAGCTGTGATGATTGGCTGAGACTCAGCTACTTTCCTTCCTAAGGCTCAACTCCAAATATTGTCACATGAGGATTCAACATACGAACTTTGAGTGGCCACAAACATTCAGATTATAGTACCATTGTAGTAATTTTTAGTGATTCTCAAATCTGAGGCCACCCATGGTATGTAAAGCTGTGATGTAAGGAGCACTAGTGGGGGAATTCAGAGTCCTGACAGCTACTGGTCTGCTATATGACCTTCTGTAGACACTTATGCTCCTTTGGCTCCAGTGTTGTTATCTGTTAGAAGAAATGGTTAAACAAGTAACTCTTCAGCTATAAGGGTCTGACTCTGCTTACTGTCTTCTGAAGCAGGAGGGCCACCCCTGTTCCTCCTCTTGCCTCATACTGATCAGATGACAGTTATAATAGAATCATTCTTCTTTGCTAGGACTGCAAGTCTCTTCCCAAGTGTGGCCTTGGGCTTTCAGGACCCCAGTAATAAGTTCTGTGGTCCCTGCTTTGCACCTAAGACCTGGGGTTTTTCTTGGGGTTGTGCTTCCTTTTTCTCTGCAGAAAAAGTGAAATCCTAGAAAGCATGACTCTGGTGACTGAACCAACTCAGAGATAGCAAGGGCTTTGGCAAAGGGAAGGGCTGGCCCAGAAAACAGAGTAAGTAATGACTTTTTATTTTTGTTCAATAAATGGATAATTATGCTTAAAAAATAGATGTAAAAGAGGTATTATTGAACAACATACATGATATTGGGTCCTGAGTAAAGCAGAGACAGGGAGTAAAGTAGTTCCTTTGCCTCCAACAAAGCAGTAGTGGGCAAAAAATATCCAGGCTTTCCTGGTCTGGGTGCTTTATGAAGTAGGCAGGCAGAGAGAGCCAAGCTGACAGTCTTTACATTGTCAGGTGATAGGCATATTGACACAACGGCAGGGTCTCTTAACAATCAGTAGCTTTGTGGGTCAGGAGTCATTGAATAAGTTGGAATCTTCCTTCCATTTTTGGCAAATTAATGATTTCTGGTTTACTGGGGGGAAAAGTGAAAAATTAATGCTGCTAAAAAACCAGAAGCTGTAGCTGCTCAGAATGGCATAGCTGCATAGCCCAGAAAGTTTAGCCACAAGCTTACCTATTAGACCAGCCATGGTGGCTTATGCCTGTAATCCTAGCTGAGGAGTTTGAGACTAGTCTGAGCAACACAGCCAGGACTCATCTGTACCAAAAAATACAAAAATTAGCGAGGTGCGGTGGCACTCCTGTATTATCCCAGCTGCTCAGGAGGCTATGGTAAGAGGATTGCTTGAGCCCAGGAGTTTGAGGTTGCAGTGAGCTATGATGAGACACCACTGCACTTAGGTGGGCAACAAAGTGAGACCCTATCATGAAAAAAAAAAAAAGCTTTTAGTACAAAATTGATGATGGTTGACATTTCCACTCTTATCAGCAGAGTTTTCAAGGAAATAAGCATATGATTTGTGTAGTTAAGACATAATTCATTTAGAAAGGCATAGTCATATATTTGTATACCCAATTGAGATTCCCTCTCAGGATGACTTAAGAAAGATATATGGCAAAATCTTCACTGGAAGAGTTCACAGATAATTTTATTCTTGAGTTTTTAGAAAGAGGTTATCATGACAGACTCGGTTTTTCTTATCACACTAGCCTCTTCCTACCTTATCACACTAGTTCTCTTCCTACCAGCTGTTCTCTAATTGCATTTCCCCTACTTGGAAAGCCTTTATCTCACTCACTGAGCTTTACAGCCCTCCCAAATCACAAGCTGAAACTAAAGCCTAATTTTGAAACATAGAACTCTGGGGAACAAAGTAGTAAAAACACCCTTAAAATGAACATATGTATAAAATGATAAAATGCTGCCTTTGGGGAAAAAGATGATGTGTAATACAGCTGATGCAATCTCGATTCAGAGTTTTCATCATATTTTAAAATATGGGTGAGAGTTTATTTGGACTCTGATGCTAAGGAGATAAAATGTTCATTCTACCCCAAACATAGATTTTGCACACAAAGGGAGATAGTTGCCTATTTTACCATAAGCATTAATGGTATAGGGTAGTGTTTTTCAACCTTTTTTTATGTCATGGCACACTTGAACTTCCGCCACCCACTTAAATTATGTTGATTAAAAAAAAATTTAAAAGAAGGATATACTTTGCTTTGAGTTTCTTTTGAAAATAATTTAATTAATGATCTTTAAAAATTTGGGGGACACATCTAAGATCTTCTCAAAGCACACTGGTGTGTCATAGCACACCACTTGAAAATCACTGGTTTGGGGGATTCATTAAGTGTAAGTTAGGATTCTTTTTCTCTTTTATAGGAAGTGAATGATTTCTAAATTATTAAGAATGAACTGTATTTGAATCTCAGCCAGCAGTCTCCAAAATGCTTACATGAGATCACAAGACCCACCAAGTGGGACAGTGATGATAATGCAATATAAATATGTTACCATCCAAGGGGAAATGACTGATAGAATGTGTCCTTTTATGCAAATTATACCTTTTGATGTTTCTTCTTAGGATTCCCTAATTGATTCCATTGATTAGCTTTAACAATAATTTTAATAATGAAGGACCTATGAGCAATTTCTATATATACTTTCTTAGGTTAAATGGTTTTCCAATGTTTATTGAGCCCATTTCTATGTTCTATACTGTTCTACAGTACTAATTCACTAAATTCACTAAATCCTCATAACCCTATGTGGTAGGTACTATGGTACCTCTCTTTTGTGGGTAAGAAGACTGAGGCCCAGAGAAGTTTAGAAACTTAGCCAGTGTCACCCATTTAAGGAATATTTGACCAGCAGAGTTCAGATCTAGGATAGTCTGTTCTCAGAGGTCATGTTCTTGACCATGTGCTGTTTTGCCTCTTCATAACAACCTTAAGGCTTTCATGCTTTCCTCACCTAAAAAAGTGAAGAAACTGAGGTTTGAAGCACTTAAGCCTTTTATTAAATGTAACTTACCTAATAAGTAAGGTAAGTAAAACGTAACCAGATTTTAGTAAAAACTGACCAGTCTCAGCTTTGAACCTTCTCTGACCTCAGGGCTATAACGTATTTTTCATAATTTCATACTTCTTAGAAAGTAACCCTACTACAAGAGAAAATAAATGTGGGGTTCTCTCTAGTAAATATTAGATGTCTAGATTTGGAACTTCTGCTGTTATACTAATATTATCATAAAAGTTAAGCAGATTAATTTATTTGGAGATTTTTACTAAAGAACTCCAAAGTTGCAAGTTCCCCCACAGTGATTCCCAGTACTTCTACCTGAAGACTCTGAGTCATGTGTTTTATATCAGCAATTTTCACCATGCAGACTCTTGCTTCTCAAACACAAACATCCATTTTTAATTATCTAACGGTCACCTCTCCTTGGAAACCCCTCACATACTCCAAATAAAACTTATCAAAATTTGAGCCTATTTTTTCTGACCCCCACCAACCTTTCAGCTCCTCTTACATTTGGTATCACAGGCATCCTCCTTCCTCCCACTACTCCACATTAGCAAACGCTTCCTCCCTCCCTTCCCTGACCTTTTATCTCTATTCCTACTTGCTGGCATTTTATTTGCAGCCTTTGTCTCTTATGTTGAAGCTGTTCCCATTTCTGACGTGTCTTGCTATGACTAATGTCCCATCGTTGCAGTCCAGACTCCACATTCTTCTTAGATTGATTGTCACAAAGTATAAATTGGATCACTGTACTCCCCTCCTTTTAAAAGCTTTATCCTGGCCCCAATACTCTACACTCATCTAATTTCCTCAATTCCTTCTCAAGTACCTTAAATTCTAACTACAAAGAACCAGAGTTACTTATTCTAACTTCTGAATTATCTCTCATAAAGATCTCATGAAGTGCCAGTTTATCCATAAAGGAATTAAAGGCTAACTCAGAACCTAACTATGTTTTAACTAACTATAAATCTCAGACATTCTTCAGAGCCACACATTTAGAGTAAAAGAAGGCTAACAGTGACTCCTTATTTTTTTTTAAAAGTTAAATTATTGATTTTGGAAATAACAATCTCTTCATTGCTTTATGAGAGCAAGAAACATTTATTGTTCCCCTCTTATGTGGTAGACATGACACTAGGTGCTGGAAAAATCATAAATGACTAGTGGGTGGTCTCTGCTCCTCAAAGGTTCTTAATATAATAGGAGAAATAAAAATGGAACTGTGTCATAATAGCAGTGTCGTAACTGCTTTCTGGAAGGTAATGCAAGGAGCTGTGGGAGGGGGTTAAGTGTGGTGGGGGCAGGAAGCAGAGGAGTCATGGGAACAGCTAACGTTTAATGAATGCTCAATTTGCCAGACACTGTGCCAAGCATCTCACGTATATTTTTCTCATCTAACTCCATCACTTTTAAAAGGGATGTCACTATTTTTTTTCTCATTTTGCTTATGGTACAAGTGAGGCTTAGAGTAGAAAATGACTTGCTTAAGGCCCAGTAGGTAGGAAGTACAGAGCCAGGTCTTGAACTCAGGTCTCCTGAGTACAAAGTTGTTGCTTTTAACAAGCATGCTAAACTACAAAATAAAGATGTTATAAAAAGTATAAGTTTTGTCATAGGTCCAGTTGCACATTGCACAAAGATCCTGTTATTGAGATAATGAGGATTTCTAAGGGTGACAGGCAGTTTTTAATATGAAAAATGTCTTGTCAGTCTCATCAGGAGAATGGGAGAAGCAGCCTCAAATAACACCCCCAATTAACATAGACTGTGGGCTTTTACAAGAGGAGCTCTGTGCCATGGGGCAGGTCCTGGTGTAACTAGCAAGGGTCTACTTGCATTAAGGGCAGGTTGTGGGGTGTGGCAAGTCATTAGATAGTATGTGTAGGGGCATCAGAATCTCAATTTCTTTGTCTTGCAGACAATCCATCATTTCTGGGAAATAACTCAAAAGTTCAAGTAGTTAAGAGAGAGGATTAAAGAAAACACAGAGCTCGTTGAAATTTGTTCAGGGAGCTGGTTATAACACCTTTTTTCTTTTTGGTTCATTTTTCAATCTTGGGGAATTAGGACATGAACCTCTCTGGCTGCTTCCTGCTGATGGGGTATAGTTGGGAGAATAATAATAAAACTATGGGGCTGTAACCAAAAGTTATTCGTACATGTTGTTGGGTCGCTACACTCTCCCCACAAGGTAGTAAAGTATGTCAATAGAAGTGTGCATCCCCTTTTGGGAATCCCTCTAGAATAATGTTGGCCCAGTATCCAAAAGATGGAATTTCCATCCACAATTCCCCTCGTCACTCATGAAAGCAGTTTTAGAAAGCTAGTTTAACGGGCACATTTGACCTGTTATACACTGAAAAGTGAGCATTTCTAATAAGCAAGTATCCCCTATTTATTAAGCTGTTTAGACAATCTTAGACCCAAGGAGTTTTTTCCATTGACCCTGCAGAAAAAAATATACACAGAGCACAAACTGTACCTGCTGCTCTTTGTCCTTCTGTTGCCTCTTTATCATTCATGACATACTGTTATACAAATAGGGGGCCCCTGACTATCCATTTGGAAAGAGAGGATTAAGGCCAATTGGTTGGACAATTGCTAGGCTACTCTTTTGGCCCTCACATGTGCCATAAACAGTTCTCTGATATCCCCAGTAGTGCATGATACACACCCCCCAGGGCAGTAAAATGACTTTTAATAACTCAATTTCTGGTCCACTTTTAATTTTTTTTCAGAGGTACAATAGCCATGTTTCTTGCAAATAGTTTTACGAGCACGTACTCCCATAAAGGCATACTTAGAATCAATCTAGTGAGTGCAGTTAATTTATCTTTCTGGATTGATGTCCTAGGCTTGTGTCTCTATTACCTGTTGGCTGGTAACCACAGCATACCCAGATATGCATTATTCCAGTTTCATAAAGCTTTTTCTATTCATAAAGAGCTCCTCTCCTCCTGTGGGTTCAACAGAGGCTGATCAATCCAATCTGGGAAACTGGAATATACTTGGTCAATAATTTGAATGCAATAATGTGCTGGGGAACAAACATTATTTGACAAAGTTGCTTGATATTTATCACACTAGCCAAAAGTCTCCTTATGTTCTAAATCAGTGTGAACAGTTACTGGTTGCTGAGGGTAAACTTTTCAACTTCCTACAAAATATCACAAGTAGCAGTGACCCCGTCAAACAAATTAGGTATCCTTTTGTATCCTCTCTCTAATTACTCAGAGAGTAATTACTCACTTATTACCCCCCAAAGTTTGTGTCAGTACCCCCTTGTCTATACCTTACATCTGTGTACTTGGTCACACATGTTTCCCAAAATGAGGAGGGTTATATTGTTTTTCATACAATTATATTCTTTTTTTTTTTTGAGACGGAACCTCAGACTGTTGCCCTGGGTAGAGTGCCTTGACATCACAGCTCACAGCAACACCTGGGCTTAAGTGATTCTCTTGCCTCAGCCTTCCAAGTAGCTGGGACTACAGGTAGCCACCACAATCCCTGGCTATTTTTTGGTTGTAGTTGTCATTGTTGCTTGGCAGGCTAGGGCTGGATTCAAACCCAGCAGCTCTGGTATATGTGGCTGGCTTCTCAGCTGCTTGTGCTACACACGCCGAGCCAACATTTCTTGTTAACAAGGAAGAATAAACAGCTTATACAGCTAAATGGTGTTAAATTAATCCCAGGCCCCTAAAGAAAATTCAGCTTTTTTTTTTCTCAAGACAGAGTCTCAAACTGTCACCCTGGCTAGAGTGCTGTGGTGTCATAGCTCACAGCGACCTCCAACTCTTGCTTTCAAGTAGTCTTCCTGCCTCATTTTTTCTATTTTTACTAGAGATGGGGCCTCAATTTTGGTCAGGATGGTCTCGAACTTGTGAGCTCAGGCTATCCACCTGTCTCAGCCTCCCAGAGTGCTAGGATTACAGGCGTGAGCCACTCACCCAGCCAAAAATTTAACTTTCTATGTAACTTTTGCCTATAAGATTTTTAATAGGAGGCTAGGCAGGGCAGCTCACACTTGTAATCCTACCACTCTGGGAGGCCAAGGCGGGTAGATTGCTTGAGCTCAGGATTCAAGACCATCCTGAGCAAGACTGAAACTATGTCTTCAAAAATAGCAGGGCGGGAGCTCCTGCTCCTTGTGGTAGGAGCCTGTAGTCACATTTACTGGACAGGCTGAGACGAGAGGGTTGCATGAGTCCAAGAGTTTGAGGTTGGTGTGAGTCTACTTTTCTTTTCTTCATCCACAGGAGGGCAGCAAAGAGCTGTTAGGATTGTTTGAATACACTTCTATAACACAGTATTTTAAATCTGATGCCGGAAACTCAGTTATAGCACAAGAAATGGGGAAAGGAGCACGGGAGGGGTGGGGAGGGAGAGTGATTGGTGAGATCACATTTACAATGCATCTTAGAAGGGTACAAGTGAAATTACTAAATGTAGAATATAAATGTCTTCATATAGTGATTAAAAGCACTATAACATGAAGGCTATGTTAAATAGTTCAATGAAAATATTTCAGATTGTATATGAAGTCAGCACATTGTGCCCCATGATTGCACCAATGTATACAATTATGATTTAATAAAAATAAAAAAAAAATCTGATGCCAGTAGCATTTTTTTATTTTTTATTTCTTTATTTATTTTGCAATTTTGGGCTGGGGCCAGCGCCCTATTCCTTTGAGCCACAGGCGCTGCCTGAATTTTTTTATTTTTAAAGACATTTCTGGGCCTTTTCTTTAAATGTACATGGGAGAGGAAACTACAAGCCTAGATTCTCATTAAGGCAAAATTCTTCATTTTAATGATATTAACAATGTTTGGCAGATACTAGCCATTCAACTTGTCTCTTGAATGAATAAATGAGTAGCTTAAAACTGATGGATATTTAAAAACAATACCATTTAACTTAGGTGCTTGAAACAATAGGAAGTAAGGATCCTACCTTTGATTGCTTTAGGTGGGTCCTTAAAATTTCCTCTTGCTCTCAATCTTTTTTTTTTTTTTTAAACCATATGTTGGAGTCAGAACATGTAGATTTTCTTCTGGATCTAAGAGTCCCCACATTGTCATTTGACTTCTAATCCCTTCATCGCTTCATCTATTATGAGACTAAAATCATCTCTAAACTCCCTTTTTGCTCTAAAATTCTGTAATTAAAAAAGTCTATTCTGGTTGTGTGTGGGAAGGGCAGCAAACAAACAAACAAACAAAAGACCCAAAGGATCTTACCATCATTTTATACTAAAGAAGTTTTCAATTAAAAGTGCTCAGTATGCTTCATTAAGAGCTACTAAGTGTTCATTTTATAGGGAATATTAAGATACCATAACCAAATAGGCTCTGTGTTGTAAGAAATCACAATCATAACTCAATTCCCACAGATGAACAATTCACAACCTAGCAGAAAAGTGTTTATTTTTAAAGACACAGGTATTCATTCTAGAAAATTTGAGAGACATAGAAAATAATAAGGAAAGCAGAAATCAACCATTTAAATCTTAAATCATATCATGTCCCTTCTCTGCTCAAAAGTCTCTGTGGCTCCCTCTCTAGCAGGTAAAAGCCCAAGTCTTCACTCTCTGTAATTCATCTGAATGACCTTCCTTCCATCCCTGACATGATCTTTCCTGCTCACTCTGCTAGACCAACTGCCTCCCTGCTACTCCTTGGGTTCCAGGCCACTCCTGCTTTGAGGCCTCTGTTCTTGCTGTCCCCTCTCCTTAGGATGTTCTTTCCCTAGATAGGGGCAGGGCTCACTCCTCTGCCTTGTCTCTTCACCCAGAATCACCTTCCTAGTGAGACTTTTTGTACTCCCCTCCCCTAAAATTGCTACCTATCCCTGACATTTTTCACATGTTATTTTTCCTGGTTTTATTTTTCTTCTTCATATTTATCACTAACATTCTGCATTTGTCTTATTTGTCTTATTCATTCACATTTTTTATTCCTTTCAGGAATTAAAATCCTTATGTCACAGATTTTGTTTTGTTCACCATTGTGCCCCAACATCCATAATAGCATTCATGATTATCTTATGCAAGGATGAATGTGGCTCTGCCATTGCCTGTAGGTTTAAGTCCTTGGATTCTTTGCTCTTTATTATTATTATTACTTTTTGAAACAAGATCTCCCTCTGTAATCTGGGCTAGAGTGCAGTGATGAGCTAGACAGCCCAGAGAGCTAGAGAGCCCACATGTCATCCTGGGTGCAAGCAATACTCCTGCCTCAGCCTCCTGAGTAACTGGGATTACAGGCTCAGGTTACTACACCCAACTAATTTTTCTACTTTTACTAGAGACCATTCTCACTGTTGCTCAGATTGGTCTCCAGAGCTCAGTCCTCCCACTTTGGCCTCCCAGAGTGCTAGGATTAGGGACAAGAGCCACCATCCCCAGCCTTTTTTTTTTTTTGCTCTTTTCTCTTCTGCTATGAAATATATCACTGCAATGATACTTTGTATTTTTATCTCTGACTCTTTCACATAGTTAATACATTATTATTATTAAGACAAGGTCTCACTTTATCACCCAGGCTGGAGTACAGTGATATGATCATAGCTTATTGCAATCTTTAACTCCCAGGCACAAGTGATCCTCCTACCTGTCTCTCAAGAAGTCAGGATACAGGTGTGGGCCACTGACACCCAGCTAATTTAAAAATTTTTTTTTGTAGAGATAGGATCTTATAATGATGTCTAGGCTGGTTTCAAATTCCTGGCCTCCAGCAATCCTCTGCCTTTGGCAGTTGTTATCTTAGAAGTAAAATTTGGGGGGTCAAATGATATAATTACTTACATTTAAAAATAATTCTGGCATTATTTTTGAGTTACAGAAAAATTGTAAAAGTGGCACAGAGTTCCCATATTTCCTTTGCCCAACTTCCACTAATTTTGACACTTATATAACCATTGTTCATTTGTTAAACTAAGAAATTAACATTAGTGCAATACTGTTAACTATAGGCTTTGTTTGAATTTACCAGTTTTTGGTATTTTCTGGCTGGGTATGGTGGCTCACGCCTATAATTCTAGCACTCTGGGAGGCCAAGAACTGGTGGATTGCTTGAGCTTCTGGAGTTCAAGACCAGCCTGAGCAAGAGGGAGACCCTGTCTCTACTAAAAATAAATAAACTAAAAAAAGAAAAACTATGGCACATGGCTGTATTCAGCTACCTGGGAGGCTGAGGCAAGAGAATTGTTCAAGTCCAAGAGTTTGAGGTTGCTGTGAGCTATTTACCCATGGCACTCTACCCAGGGCAACAGAGTGAGGCTTCATCTGAAAAAATAAAAATAAAATAATAATAATAAAAACCTTAGTATTTTCCTTCTTCAAAAAATATCTTTAAAGTTTGATGGTTAATAAGAATGTTTCACTGTAATATTAAATATTTGCATTGTGATGAGTTTGAAAATTATATTATTGGCTGTTAGCATTTTAAAAAATGTTTGTATCTTTTGCCTATTTTTAAAATTTGGGTGTTCTACTACTGAAATATAACACAGTTCAGTAATAGAACTACTATATTTGAGCATATGGAAATACTGTGTATATTATAAAGTATAGAAATACTGATTTATAAGCACTTTATATAGGCTACTCATTTTTTTCAAGGCTGATAAACATATTTTTTCATAATTTTGGAATACAGGGTTTTCAGTTTTTATGTCATCAAATCTATTGTTTTAGTTTTGTGATTTATACTATTACTTTCTTAAAGAGTTGGGTTTTTCTTTTTTAACAGCTTTATTAAGGTAAAATTGATAAAAAAAATTGCATATATTTGAGGTGTTCAACTTGATGTTGTGATATATGTGTACATTGTGAAATGATCTCCCCGATCCAGCCAACTAATATGAGCTAGCAAGTCATATAGTTAACATCTTCTTTTTTTGTGGTAAAGACATGTAATCTACCCTCTTAGAAAATTTCAAGTATCCAATCAGTAATTTTAACTGTAGCCAGCATGCTTTACCAGATTTTTGCTTTCATGCTACTATTTAGTGTTTTTGTTTCCATCTGAAGAACTTGCTTAAGCATTCATTTCTCATAAGCCAGGTCTAATGGTGACAAACTCTCTCAGTTTTGTCTCGGAATAACTTTCATTGTTAAAAGTTAGTTTTGTCAAGTATAGTATTTCTATTTGGCAGTTTTTTTCTTTTAGTACTTTGGATACATTATTCTACTCTATCCTGGCCTGTAAGGATTACGCTGAGCGACCTGCTGGCCGTCTTATGGATAATTATCCTTATCCCTTAATGGAAACTGATAAAGCTCTCAAATATTCATGCAGAGGGGAGAAATTACAGGAACATATTTCAATCATGATAATAGCTTAATAAAGTTAACTACTTAGTTAATAAAGCCTTACTACTGAACAAATATATCACTTAAATGAATTTGGTTGCTAAAAACAACACAGCAAAACTGAAGTCAATTTGAGGGTGTCAAGTTTCTGCATTTTCAGTGCTCCCCATTATCATTACTGCTATTTCAACGGAAACTCATCCTCTGGTGTCACAGCATCAATCAACAAGGCAACAGGCAGAAAAGACAAGTTATCCCCTCTCTAACTTAAAGGGTCAAAGAATCACCTTGCTTGAAACTCACTTCATTCTTCATTAGGTACCTCCTCTGGTGAGGCATAGGACATAGTTCCTTATAATCCTCACAGGCTGGAGGTGTGAAAGACAGTGGAAACCAACTATATAAATAAACAGGAAGGTTATGGTTAGTGATAAGAGCTCTGGAGGAAACAGATTGGGTAATGAGATTAGGGAGTCCTCAGGAAAGCCCACATTAAATAGGCACCTTGTGGGAGACCGCTCTGAGGAGATGACCTTTGAGCTGTGGCCTCAGGAGAAAGAGTGGGATGTGGGAAAAGCTGGAATGGGACTCATCCCTCAGCAAAAAAGGTTTCAGATATTAACGACCTCTTTTTACTGAGCTAGGAAGTATACGAGAGATAAGCACTCAATACTTCACCCTGTGGGCTTGTGTAGATCCATCCCTTTCTCATTTAGTACTGGGCTTTCACATGGGATATCAGAACTTGGGCTACCATATAGTCCTGTGAGTAATTTCACTCTGAGTGGAAATTTTAAAAGAATAATACCCCGCCCATGGGTCTAAAGACTATGCTTATATTATATTGCGCTCATCCTCTCTTTGCAGTCCTAGTCCATTTTCCATGTCTTAACGTGACATTTGGTAAAACAGAATTTTGTTTAGCAATTAAAATAAAGCAAAGAACCAGATACGACACTATCTCCATTAAAGTAAAAAGGTTAATAAAAGCATCAGAAACTAAAAATGAGGACTAAACGCTAGACATTAGACAGACTTATAAAACAAAGTACAATTATTTTTACAATTCAAATAAACTATGAAGTGCAAAATCGTAAAATGCCAACATGTATGAGAAAAGCATTAACAGTCCTTTCAGCAATTTACCATATAAAGATGTCTTTAAAGTGCTATAGTTTGAGACATTTTATTTTAAAGTTTAATAAACATCTGTTTTCAACATAATCTCACAAAAAGCCCAAGTTTTTTTTTTTTTTTTTTCTCAAGTAAGCTACAAAGTCTTTGGTCAGAAATATTGAAAACACATACATTAATCAAGGAATAATAAACTTGTTATGGTAAGTTATTAGTACAATTCAAAAGCATATGAATTCCATTTCAAGAACAAACTGCCTTGCTCAAGGTACAGTGTAATCAACACTTTTGTCATTTCATCTGAAATCTATACAAGTTCTCCATTCACGCAGTTCCTCTGAATTTAGTCTAGTACTTTTAAAAAAAAAAAACAAAAAAACCCCAAATCTTCCAGGCACCTAAAGTTTAGCCTGTATTTCATTTATCTATATTGAAAATGTTTAAATATATTTCTAAAAAGGAAAAGAGCAGTATGATAGATAATATAAAGAATATAGAGTCAAAAGTCAATGAATACCTGATTATATGATATTCAGTTCTTTTCCGAAATCCTCTTATATTTGTATTAAGCAGTTATTATTTCCATTTCTTGCACATGCAAATGTCTGCCTAAGAAAGCTCTAAGTCAAAGGAGAAATCTAGCCTTGCATTCAACATTGCCCTAGAATGCCACTCACAGACTAAAATCTGACAACCCAAAGGGTAGCTAAAAACAGATGAAGTCAGAGGTTAGGGAGATGTAGTGTCTCCACTGACAAGAAAAACAGAGCAAGGATAAATGACTAAGTGACAGGAGGCCTTGCTAATTCAAGTTCAGAATTTCCTATTTTTTCTTTTTGTTTAACTCTGAAAGTAACCACCACTTTGGATCTTTTCTTGCCCCCTTCTCTATGGATAAGAATGGCAGTAGCTGCTTCCCTCCTTTAGGAAAGTGACTAAGTGGCCCCTGGGCGTGGCCTAGTCTGCCTGGAGTTTACATTCTGTGTTATATTTAAACAGCTAAGGCACCATTCTAAGTTTGTTCAAAATGGTTGTTTTAAATTAACAAAAGTAAAAGTCCAGTAATTTTTTTTAAACTGACTTTAATTGACATTAACAAATAACATACTGATTTTTTTATTACCTTTAAGCAACAAAATGCGACCTGTAGTCCCTCAAATGAAGTGAGATTTTCCCCATAAGTACACTTCTTAACTCATTCACAAGTGGACTGGGCATCCTCAAGGCACTGTATGACACCCTCCTCTCAGCACCTCAGTCCTTGATGAAGAAAGACACACAGCTGCCGCTAAGGGGTAGCCTGCTATAAGATCAAGCAATGTAGCACGAAGAAGTGGTTCAGAAAGCATCCTCTAGTGACAGAAACCAGCAGGTTCAAACCCAGTGATGCTGATTTTTTTTTTTTAGAGATAGAGTCTCACTTTGTCACCCTGGTAGAGTGCTGTGGTGTCACAAGTCACAGCAACCTCTAGCTCTTGGGCTTAGGTGATTCTCTTGCCTCAGCCTCCCAAGTAGCTGGGACTACAGATGCTGCTTTTTTATTACTTGGCTTAACTTCTCTAAGCCTCAGCTTCATCAGCTACAATATGGCATCCTCTTTATAGAATTCCTGTAGGAAGTACATAAGCATACAAGCAAAGCATTCAGTATGACACCAGCACAAGGAAAGGCTTGGAAAATGATTGCTCATATTATTACTGTGATTACTTCTGTACATGGAGTATTATGGGAGAATAAAGGAAATGGAGCATGATCTTGCTGGGGAAAATTCTGGTGTACTGAGCAGTACAAAGACTGCTTTGACATTTAGCTTCCTTGCCCTAAGGGAGCACAAGGTCAGTAGCACCTCAATCATTAAACCAAGAAACATACACGTTTGTTTCTTGGTTATCATAATTCCTATGACCAGGGTTACCATCCCTGTTGAGAAATGCTGTTCTGGAGGGGTCTTCTGTATTAACAAACAATTTAATTACCTTAATGAAGAGTAAGAATACTTTTCTGTCTTTGAGTATATTCAAGGATCAGATACATTGGGCCTGGTAGCAGGGGTAATAGAAAAGGAATATTAGATATAGTATGAAAGAAAAAATCTTTCCTGATAAATCTGAGTATGATAATTCCCAAAGCCACCCTTCAGGCCTTAAAGTCAAAGGGTAGAACTACATTTTTGCAAATAATTCAGCAGGAAGGAATTTTGCAGATGAAACCACTTCTTTAGCCAGGCTCACTGTTCATGCAGTTGAACTGGAAGGCAGACATATAAATTTAGACATTAACTGCAGAGAGAATGTTTAAAAATCTTAATTTCTTTTTTCCTCTGTATACTAGACAAGAGCCACTTCATCCCATGACTACAAAAAGTAAAAACTAAAATCATAAACACAAAGGTAACAATAACAGAACAAGGCCAAAGAAACTGACATAGAATCTGTGCTAAGAAAAGTTCTACCTCAGTATTACCCAAAAAAATCTACCATCCCTCTCTAATAAAGTGTTCCAGGCTGAATAGCACTTAAATGTCATAGGTCTTAATAAGCCAGAAGGACTTTTACTCCTGAATTTTTTCTCCAGAATTTAACAGCATTTTTGTAATATCAGAAAATATTTAAGGAATTTGACCTTCATTAGTACTGAGGTAGGAAAAAAGGCAAGTTTTGTTACCCTCATTTTACACATGAGATGTCTGAGGCACTAAGCAATGAGAAGATAGGCTTATTGGTAGAAATCACTACAAATAAAATCCAGATTTCCTGTTTCCTTGGTGGTTTGGTCCCCATTCCCCAAATCACAGACATACATTACGGAAATGGCCAAAGTATCCAGCAGAGGAATCCTCTGAGAGTTTCTCTGGGCTCTACTCTTTATCCAATCTGTCTCTGATTGGAGCCTAACTTGGATATGCTGAGTTGTTGGCTCCACTGCCAATTACAGTAGGAAGAATCTGTTTAGAAGAACATAGATTTATGTATTTTATAACTGTGTGTTTATATATCTTTTTGCCATCTTTTCTTGGAGATGCTCTTCATCTCTTAGAAATGATTATGTTAAATGGATGTGGGGCTAACGTTAGCCCAAATCTTCCAGTCAGGATGGGCTTCTCAGAATTCTTAGGTAAAGCAAACGTGAAGCTCTGCATCAGGCTCACAAACATCAGGAATAATTCCATCTTTGCCAGTTGCTCTCCCATACACACCCGCTTCCCTAGAAATGAGTTCAGAAAAAAAAAATTAAGGATTATGCTGCCATCCCTTTTCCTATTTCAGAAGTACAAATTTATATGAAATATCTAAATTGAGTATTTTAAATGCAGATACAGAAATTTTAAAAATAAAATTGCCATATATACCATCCACAGCACATGCTGATCAGACTTTTACATACCAAGTTCACATTTTCACTCCTACTTACAGGAGCCTATCTCATCCTAGACAGGAGCTAGAGACAGCTTAGCTGTCCCTTCCATGCCTACTTATCTCTTTTCTTAACTCTTACCTGGAAGATGATAGAGCAGAAAGTCAGATAAGAATCTCTAGAGCAGTCTCAGCGCCAGTAGCTCAGTGGCTGGAGTGTCAGCCAGGAGCTGGTGGGTTCCAACCCAGCCTGGGCCTGCCAAACAACAGTGACAACCACGATAAAAAAATAGCCAGGCATTGTGGTGGGCACCTGTAGTCCCAGCTACTTGGAGGGCTGAGGCAAGAGAATTGCTTAAGCCCAAGAGTTTGAGGTTGCTGGGAGCTATGACAGCATGAGGGCATCAAAGTGAGACTCTGTCTCAAAAAAAAAAGAATCTCTAGAGCAAGGGTGTCTGGTCTTTTTTTTTCCTTTACCTTACATTGGAAGAATAAGAGTTGTCTTGGGCTACACATTAAATACACAAACACTAATGAAAGCTGATTAGTAAAAAAAATAAAAAATAAAAACAAAGGTCTGTGCATACGGTCTGTGATATCAGACACCACAAATATGCAAAATAAAGTCCTCATAAAATCAACAAGTAGCCTGCAGGCCACAGGTTGTATACCCCTGCTCTAGAGCCTTTCTTTTTCCATAGAAAGAATCTGGTGTTCCTAATCTAAAAACCTAAAACAGGAACTATTGAGATTAGGTGACCCCACACTCTCACCCATCAGACCAGCAGAAGTTCAAAAGTTGCTCTTAACTCCAATAGTCCCCTGGGACCCAAAAAACCTGGGTAAGTTGGTGACTAGAAAGAAAGATATCTAGTCATATTTAAAGATTTAAAGGCAACTGCTTTCATTTTATTTTTAAAATATGAAATAAACATAGTGGAGATACATTATCTAAATTATTTATCACTTGTATTAGCTTACCAAGAAAGAAATATTTTAAAAACAACATAAAATTCTTTTAGCTCTACTTCTTTTTGAAATTATGACAAAAAAATAAAAGTTGAACTGACCTATCCCAAAAGGAATAAAAGTTTCTTTTTTAATAAGTTGTCCTTGATCATCCAGAAATCGATTAGGGTAGAAATCCTCTGGTTTCTCCCAAATGGCTGGGTCTCGGTGTACTGACCATAAGTTGGGTAAGATCAATGTGCCTTTAGGAATGGTATACCCATGAAGCACTAAGGCAAACAAACAAACAAAAACCACAGTGTTTAACACACCTTTATTAATAGTTCTAAGCATTACTATCTTTTAAAAAAGTAGTTATATACCTAGCATCTTAATTGGCTGAGACTAAAATCTGAGGTATTTGAGGGCAGGAATAAGATCTTATTAGTTGGCATCCTTCTCTTTCACCATCCCAGGACCCAGTCTGAGCCAAGACATAGGAGGCCCCTTAATTGATGTTGAATGAATGAATGAATGAAATGAAAACATAAAAACCTCACAATTCAAACACTACAATAATAGGGCATTCAAGTATACTTTTCCTTAGAATTACAAATTCCTAATATTTGCATAAATATAGTCATTTATGTCCACACAACAATATGATGAGGAAGGTAAACTAAGATAAAGAGATTTACAGGGAAGCTAACCTTGGTTTTTACCAACTGGCAAGTTAATATACACTCTCTAAACAGTGCCCAAAAGATACTGTACACACAGTGCATCTCATTTGTACAAAAAAAAAAAAAAAACCTGTAAAGTGATCCAGTGTCATTTCATTTGTAAGCAATTGCATCCCGTAGCTGTCTTAAAGGTAGATGAAACCCATTATATTATGGGCTGTCTCCAGAAGAGGAATTAAGAATTCCTTATTCACTTGGCGCTTGTGGCTCAACGGGCTAAGGCACCAGCCACGTACACCCGAGCTGGCAGGTTCGAATCCAGACCAGACCCACCAAACAACAATGACGGCTGCAACCAAAAAAAAATGGCCGGGCATTGTGGCGAGCCCCTGTAGTCCCAGCTACTTGGGAGGTGGAGGCAAGAGACTCACTTAAGCCCAGGATTTGGAGGTTGCTGTGAGCTATGATGCCACAGCACTCTTATCCAGGGTGACAGCTTGAGGCTCTGTCTCAAAAAAAAAGGAATTCCTTATTAATGGGGATATTTAAAAACAGTGTGGCCATGACCAAATAGACATGTTTCACTGTAGGTGAGAGGCTAAAGCAAGTGATCCTAGAATCTGGTGAGCTCTTCTAGTTCTTTAATATTTATTCTATGACTGCAGAATTTTAAAGATTGAAGTAAGATAACTTTCAACTAAAATCCTTAATTCCACATTTAAAACTCATTGTTCCTACCTCCATGGAAAGGACTAAGAAGTGCCTTTGCCAATTCTGAAGTTTTTTTCTGCCAACGTGGCTGATTTAAATCACAGCATTATTTGTTTTGCAGTATAAGCATGTGTGCTGTGAAGGCTAGAGAGTTATTAATAAAACTAAGTAGTGCTGGAATGCCAGCACAACTAATAATGGACAACTGAGGGCTGAAGCATTCCCTGGACATTTATGTATAACACAGTACCAAAAAGCACAGAGGGATCAAACTAAATAACAGTCACCACATCCCTCACCTCAAAACACTAGATTGTGGGGCTGTGCTTCTCCCAAGGCCATTTGAGGGGGAAGACCCTGGACTTGCCTGTTCTCTCCGAGGTCATATGAGGAATGGCAAGGGGCACCACCACAGTCAGCCTCTGTACCTCCATGATGGTGGCTTCCGTGTAAGGCATCTGGGCCTTGTCTGTGAGGGAAGGGACTCGGTTGGGACCAATGACCCTTTCGATTTCTTCATGAACCTTTTCTATACAAAAAGGAAAGAAGCAACCAGAAGATAAGCCCAGGAGAGAGTTGGGACAGCCCCTCCTATGCATACGTCCCATCACCACGTACAAATGATAATTTGGCAGCACAGACCTGATTCTGACTCAGGGAAGTGAAGCCTTGGTCAGACAGTCCAAGTACGGACAGCTAGCCCCAGAGAAATGGTGCCACCCTGAGACTTTGAAGGAGGATAGCAGAATACTCTGGATTCAGGAGTACCTCAGTAACATTCTCATGTGAGCATAGGACTGACTCCTTAAGCAAACTGTGTCAACATGCCGGCTTTTACCAACTCACAAGTTAATATACACTCTCTAAACCAGTGGTTTTCAACCTTCCTAATGCCACCACCCTTTAATACAGTTCCTCATGTTGTAGTGACCCCCAACCATAAAATTATTTTCATTGCTACTTCATAACTGTAATTTTGCTACTGTTATGAATCGTAATGTAAATATCTGATATACAGGATGTATTTAGGTGGCCCCTGTGAAACAAAGGGTCATTCAACCCCCAAAGGGGTCACAACACACAGGTTGAGAAACACTGCTCTAAACAATGCCCAAAGCTCAAGATGGCCCTCAATTATCCTCACTCTTGGAGTTCACATTCTTGTGCAGTCCTCTCCCATGTTCTAAGTTGGTCTGCATGACTAACAATAAGGTAGAAGTGAAGGCATGTCAATCAGGTTATAAAACATCCTCATCTTCACCATTCACTCTCTCTTAGGTTACCTGCTTTGTGAAAAGGTCAGAGTGGTTAAGGAGCTATGCTATGGCCAATAGTCATGTGGACAGCCATCTTAGAAATGGATCCTTCTGCCCCAGTCAGGTCTACAGATGACTGCAGACCCTGCAAACATCCCGACAATAACTTCATGAGACACCCTAAATTGGAACCACCCACTTTAAGCTACTTCTGGACTCCTGACCTCCAGAAACTATGAAACATAATAAATGCTGGTTGTTTTAAGTGACTAAATTTTAGGATAAGTCATTACTCAGCAACACTTGACTAATAAAACAGGTAGTCACAATCCCATCTACGGTAGGCAGAATAATGGCCCCTCCAAGATGTCCACACTCTTAATCTCTTATAACGCATACACATGATACCTTACATAGGACTATATTAATGTGATTAAATTAAGAGCCTAGAGATGGAGAGATTATCTAGGTGTGTCCATCTAGGTTCATGGGTTTAAAATCAGAGAACATTGCCCTCTTGAGCTCAGAGTCAGAGGGAGACGTGACTGTTAAAGCCTCGTCAGAAAGAGGTAGCACTGCCAGCTTCAAAGTTGGAGGAGGAAGTCCATGAACCCTGGAAGGTGGAAACAGAAAGGAAATGGATTTTCCTTGAGAGCCTCCAGAAAAGAATGCAGACCTGCCAACATCTTCATTTTTAGCCTAGTGAAAGACAAAGCAGACTTCTAATGTATAAAACTATAAGGTAACAAATTGGTTACTGTTTTAAGCCATTAAATTTATGGTAATTTACAGAAACTAATACACCACCATTCCCTATATTCTTCCACTGTTAAATGCCACCAACATTCTCTATTCATCAGTGCTATGAACTAACTATGACTTTCTGAAAGTCACTCAACTTCTCTGGGTCTCTGTTTTCCATTTTCAGAACAAAATGAATGGGTTCAGACAAGCATTATAATTTCCTCCAGCTCTAGAATGTTCTCTAAAGGTCTCTCACCATCATTGATGTCACACAGAATCAGCCCTGTAGAGATTAAACCAGGAATAAGCAAGTTATGGCATTAATTCCACTGTCTAGAAGCTTGGGGTTTCACTGTTAATACTTTACCAACACCCTATGAGATTAAAGTATTTGTATTTCCAACCTGAAAACATTGCTTAGTGCTCAGAGCCACCAGATCACTGAAGTTGTTAATCCTGATTTTAGTTAACCTGGTTTTGCCATGAATACAGGAAACATTTATTAATTACCTTGTACGTCGGGGTTCAGTGACATATATAACAGGCACCAAAGCAAAGAGTTAGTTGTAGTATCAGTCCCAGCAATGAAAAGATCCCCAATGATATAAAACAAGTAATCTTCATTAAAACTGCTGTTGCTGTTATTTTTCCTCTCCTCCTCCACGTGAAGAAGGTACATGTCTATGAAGTCCTGAGGGTTCTCTCCATTCAGAGACTCTTGATGGTCTTTGATGATTTTTTTAAGGAAACTAGTTATATCCTTTTCAATCTGTCTTAATTCCTTAAATGGTCCAAAGGGAAGGTAATAAAGCCAGGAGCATATGTTAACCAGGAGGAGCTGGCTGTTCAGGGAGATTTCTAACCCTCGTGACATAAAACCAAGCATTTCCTTAAACTCACTATTGGTGTAATCGAAGCGCTGGCCAAAGCACAAAGAGCAAATGATGTTAGAGACAGCATTGCTGATGATGGGGGAAGGACAGAAGGGCTCTCCTCCATGCTTCTGCATTTCCTCTTTCACATACTTGAACTCCTCAATAATCCTGGGCTCCAAACTGAGCTTGCCTAACCCAAAATGACGAAGAGTTGAATGAGAGAACTTCCGCTGTTGTCTCCACACTGGACCATAGTGTGCAAACACAACCCCTGCAAAGGAACACCAGGAAAGGAAGGTAAGAGAGCCCTCCAGATAATATGGAACAGAACCATGAAACTTACTTGCATTTGTCAAGTTTCTTATACAAAGTTCATACACAAAGAAAAGATTACTAGTCCAGAATAATGATTAGCAAAGTTTAGTTATAAAGATAGTATGTTTCTTGTACCCTCAATGAATCCCAAACAATTAAAAAAAAAAAAAGATAGTATGTTTCTAGTAACAAAAAATCGTGTCTAATTAAATTAGGAGAATTTGCTATGTAGCTTATTATTATAGATAGTAACTCCTGGTGAAATGAAAAGTCCTAAGTTTCCAAAGATAGAGGGCATTTCAAAGTCCTATATTTCATAAGAGTGAATCCAGGCTTAGAAAATACTTCCAGTTAGATACACTTATATTCTAAACGCTTGTTTACATTCTGAACATTCTAAACCAAAGTATGATAACTGACTGACATGAAGGTAGAGACCACAACTGTTGTGCTCACCGTTAAAGCCCCAGTTTCTGGCAGAATGCTCTGTACATAAAATGAGGTTAAATTTAATGTCAGCTGACTAAATGAATAGCCCCACAAGGTAAGATCCATTGGCCATCAAAGCTTGGAATCTAATAACTGGCAGGTCATCTAAAACCTCTGTTGTTAGTAACAGCTCTGATTTGAAAACATCTGAACTCATTAAAGGCATCCACAATACATCCTATTTGATTCTTACTTATACATTTCCCACCATCAAACCAATAAAGCTGCTGCTAGCTGTTACATCAAATTGTCTTTCAAATATTCATTGTTTCTTGTCACCTATTTCATCCTCCTATTTTCCATGGTGTGCGTTATCATTTCAGCCAGTTCTCCTCCTTTCCCACATCATTTCTGAATTCTTACTATGTGTCAGTGGATACAGCTGCAAATGAAACAAAAACTTTATTCAATGGTTAAGTCTTCTCACACTCTTTAGTACTCTATAAAAATGCCTTTCAAGGCTTGGCGCCTGTGGCTCAGCGGGCAAAGGCGCCAGCCACATACACCTGAGCTGTCGGGTTCGAATCCAGCCCGGGCCCACCAAAAACAACAATGACGGCTGCAACCAAAAAAAGGCTGGGCGTTGTGGCTGGCACCTGTAGTCCCAGCTACTTGGGAGGCAGAGGCAGGAGACTCGCTCAAGCCCAGGAATTGGAGGTTGCTGTGATCTGTGATGCCACAGCACTCTATCCAGGGTGACAGCTTGAGGCTCTTTCTCAAAAAAAAAAAAAAAAAAGTCTTTCAAGGACAGCGCCTGTGGCTCAAAGGAGTAGGCCACAAGCCCCATATACTGGAGGTGGTGGGTTCAAACCGAGCCCCAGCCAAAAAAAGTCTTTCAATATAAACATCCATGTGGTCTAGTGTATCACACAATTATCAGTTCCATTATCCCCCTTGGAGTCCTCCAAATGTCTGCTCAAATCTGCAGTGGTCACTCTCTTGGCCTTCTGCTTAGCTGCTGTTATGTCTATTTGTCAGCACTTAGGAATTTTCTTA
The DNA here is from genome assembly GCA_963573935.1 of Arctocebus calabarensis. NCBI lineage: Eukaryota > Metazoa > Chordata > Mammalia > Primates > Lorisidae > Arctocebus > Arctocebus calabarensis. Next base: position 78,462 of record CAUYON010093488.1, read on the forward strand.
GACCTTTCTGTGTAGGAAGCCATTTCCTCCATCCTATGTCTTCTTTCTAGTTTTACTTCCTCAGTTTGCTGAAGCACATCCTCCAGTAGTTTCTGAGAAAGGATGCATAGAAGGAAAATTTCTATTTTGCAGGCCTAAAAAATCTAGTTATTCTACCATTGGACTTCCTCAGAATTTTGAAGACATTGCTAAGGGCAGACTGATGAGTCATAAAATATGTACATCTTAACATAACTAAACATTGTTAAATTACTCTCCAAAGTGAACAGTACATAGAAAGTGTATATACTAGAAGTATACAAATCTTCTCATTTGTTCCAAATGGTTGCTATCACTTGATACTTGTCAGTGTTTTTATTTTTGCCAATCAGAGGCTAAAATGTATCTCATCTGATTTTTATTTGCATTTCTCTGATTATTACCATGGGACAGAGCAGTTTTTCATCTGGGTCAGGTTTGCTATTCTGTAATTTGTGCTTCTCTACTGGCAATTTTTTTCTTTCTTTCTTTCTTTTTTTTTTTTTGAGACAGAGCCTTAAGCTGTCACCCTAGATAGAGTGATGTGGCATCACAGCTCACAGCAACCTCCAATTCCTGGGCTCAAGCGAGTCTCCTGCCTCTGCCTCCCAAGTAGCTGGAACTACAGGTGCCTGCCACAACGTCCGGCCATTTTTTGGTTGCAGCCATCATTGTTGTTTGGCGGGCCCAGGCTGGATTCAAACCCGCAAGCTCAGGTGTACGTGGCTGGTGCCCTAGCCCATTGAGCCACAGGTGTCGATCTGGCAATTTTTTTCTTATATATTCTAGATGCATGGCAGATTTCTTCTCTCATCGGTGAATTACTTTTTCATTTTAAATGGTATTACTTGATAAACAAATTTTAATTATGTAGTTGGATTTATCAATCTTTATGATTTTTGCTGCACATACTGTTTTAGAAATATCTTCCTACCATAAATTCATAAACATATTCTCTATTTTCTTGTGAATTTTTAAAGTTTTGCTTTTTCTATAATCTACCTGGAATTTATATCTGTGTTATGTATGTTTACCTATTGTAAGGTGGTAATCTGAATATTTTTACCCCATTGTTTAAGTGTAATTTATCAAATCCCATCCTTGTCACCCCCACCACCTGTAATACTGCCTCTGACATATGTTTTCTATACCCAGGTGGTCCAGTTTATAGGCTTCTCATTTGTTATATTGGTCTATTTGTTTATCACTGTACTTAAAGTACATTAATTACTGACACCTTATAGTAAGATATAAATGTACTTTATAAAGTCTTTTTTATTTTTTGAGGCAAAGTCTTGCTTTGTTCCTGCAGGCTAGCGTGCCACTGGTGACACAGCTCACTGCAACCTCAAATTCCTGGGCTCAAGCTATCCTATTGCTTCAGCCTCCTATGTAGCTCACTGGGACTATAGGTGCCAGGGCTAGTTTTTCTATTTCTAGAAGAGACAGGGTCTCGCTCTTGCTCAGGCTGGTCTTGAACTCCTAAGCTCAATCAACCTGCGTAGGCCTCCCAGAGTGGTAGGATTTTATAGTAAGTCTTAATATTTAACAGGTAAGTCCTCTTGTCCTCAAAACCTTGCTCTTTTCCAAAACCATTTTTGGTATTCTTGGCTCTTTACTCTTTTATAAAAACTTTCAAATAAGCTGGTCAAACCCTATAAAAAAGCCTTTGGGATTTTGATTGAAATTATATTTAATTTCTAAATTAATTTGAAAATTTCCTTCGTGGTAATTGGATCTTCTTATAATTCAAGAATAAATCCAAAGTTGGTAATGACATTTCTAAGCTTTTTCTGAAAGAATGGGTTGATGTGGCTTTCTAATGTTTTTTTAAAAAATGTATATTCCTAAATAAAAATGGCTTATAAATTTCCTTTCTTATGCCATATTTGTTTGGCTATACTGACCTTGTAAAATGAGCCAGGATATAGTCTCTGAAATAATTCATCTAAAATTGCTATAACAAGTTCCTCTCTTCATTCAGCTTTATTCTGTATTCCTTCAGCTTTTTCTAATATAAAAGTTGGCTATCTGACTCATTTTTAGAATTTTACAAGGTCTGTCAATTAAGTTTGCAAACTTGCCACCACATGCTCATGTTGGCAGTACTGTACAAACAACTCAGTAAGGTTTCATAACCTTGATGTATCAGTGTCTCAACAGTTGTGATTGTGTCAAGGTGTGGCTGGTCTTGATGAGTGGCATTCATTATTTTTGCATGTTTTGTGTGCCATCATGAGAATGCTGGAGCTTGAATTAGAGCAATGTACAAACATTCATAAAGTTCTTATTAAACTTGGCAAGAGTGGAAGTGAAATCAGGGATATGTTAATGCAAGTTTATGAGAATAATGCCATGAAGAAAATGGTAGTATACAAATGGGTTAAACATTTTTCTGAGGGGAGAGAAAGCATCCTTGATGAAGAGAGGTCAGGACAGCTAGAAACAAGCAGAACTGACAAAAAACATTGCACAATTCATGGAATTGTGTGTCAGAATCATTGGCTGACTATGAGAAGCATAGCAGACAAAGTAACATTGATAGAAAAATAGGAAAATCTTAACTGAAAATTGGGGCAACAATTCATGGCTTTTACATTACGACCATCCACCAGCTCACACAGCACTCTCCGTGAGTTTTTAGCCAATAAATAAATAACTTGTGGAAACACCCTCCCTACTCACCTGATCTAGCCCCCAGTGACATTTTTCCTTACCTGAAGATAAAGGAAATATTGACAGGAAGACATTTTGATTACCTTCAGGACATCAAAGGTAATATGATCATAGCTCTGATGACCATTCCAGAAAATGAGTTCCAAAATTGAAGAGCAGCATCAGTGCATAACTTCCTAAGGGAAGTACCTTGAATGACTATGGTAACAGTCAGCAAAGCGGTGTATAGCACTTTTTCTAGGACAAGTTCTTTAACTTAATTGTCAGATCCTATATGTTAAAAAATAATTTAAAACTCTATATTTGCCTCTGGGTTATTGTTTTCATATATTTTCATTATTCAGTTTTAAGTTTAAATTTTTTTCTACTATGAATATTTTTTGCTACTTGGGTTAATTTGTCTTATGCTGATTTTTAAATTTTGATGAGGTTAGTCTGTGGCCAATTTTAATAAAATTTCCAAATAAAGTTGAGAAGAATGTTTATCCAATTTCTGGGTATAGGGTTTTCTGTATGTCCAATAGAGAAAACTTGATAACTGTTGTATGTTTACCAAACTTTGATCTCCCCCCCTTCGTGTATTTATATTAAAATATCTAGCTATAATAGTGGATTTGTCAATATCTCTTTGAAGTTATGTACGTTTTTGCTATATGTAGATAAATATCAATGTAGCTATATAGATTTATATCTATGCCCATGTATCTATTTATGTTGTTAGACAAATATATGTACTAGATGACATTGTTATGTACAGTTCAAGCTTAGAATTACTGTATCTAACTTATTCAAGAAAAGGCTCCTTCTAATGATAACCATGTTTCCTTTTTAAAAGTATTTTCTCTGGTGGTGCCCATAGCCCAGTCGGTAGGGCACCGGCCACATACACCTAGGCTGCCGGGTTCGATCTCAACAATGACAACTGCAACAATAACAAAAATAGCCAGGCATTGTGGCAGGCACCAAGTAATCCCAGCTACTTCGGAGACTGAGGCAAGAGAATTCCTTACACTCAAGAGTTTGAGGTCGCTGGAGCTGTGACACACGGCACTCTACCCAGGGCAACAACAGCTTGAGACTCTGTCTCAAAAAAAAAAAAAAAAAAGTATTTTCTCAGTACTGTAAAAACATTTCCCATATTTTGAACTTTTCTGTACCCTTATGTTGGGGATTGGGGGTATGTTTCTTTTTTAGGGGGAGAGGGATTATGTTTCTTTTAAAACAACATGTAATTGAATTTTTAAAAATCTATAACAGCAATCTGTCCTTTAGGTCCTTACATTTGGTCCTTTTACATTCTAATTACTGATTTATTTCTAACATATTATTTTGAGCTTCCTATTTATCAGCTGTATTCATTCTTTCCCCTTTTTCCTTTCTAGCCTTCTTTTGAGTTGAGAGAAACAACATAAATGCTCATCTTCATATTCTTAACATTCTTACTTAATGTCTAGTTGGGTGGTCAGCAAACTGCAACCCACAGGCCAACTTCTGCCTCCTACCTCTTTTTTAACAGCCAGAGGGCTGACTAGCTTTCACATTTATAAATGGTTGGGGAAAAAAATCAAAAGAAGTGAAAATCATAAAATTAAAATCTCAAGGTCTATTTAAAAAATCATAGCTGGAACACACCAGTTAAGGAGCCATACTCTTTTACTTACATATGTTTTACAGCTGCTTTTATGCTAAGGTGGCAGAGTCGAGTACGTAAATTGCAATTTAGATTGGAGGTGGGAGAACAAAGTAACTTTCTCTACCAGGATCCATGCTAAGACAGAAAATTTCCTTGTTTTCTTTTGCTAGTGACCTGGTTTGCTGAGTGTTTTCTTTCATCCAGAGTGAAGCCCTTCAAGAGTCTCATCTTTGTCTAGGAGCAACTTTTTATTTTGCATGGTGCCAGGCCAGAAGGGCAGCCAGAACCCCAGCCACGAGGTCCTTACAACCTAGAGCTCTCCAGAGCATCTTCCTTCTATTTTCTGCAGAGGTAGTGCTCTGGACTCAGTCTAACTATACTTCATATGTATGCATTTCAAACTGTCCCTGTGTTTAGTCCACTAGCTCCCTCCTATCTCCCGTGATTACTGGTACCGCCAATCTCTGAGCCTTTCTGGGATTCTACATGGCAAACTGGGGAGTAGTTTTATACTATTCCCTCATACTCCACTACTGTTCCCCTCTGTAATCATTTAGATGTGGTCATTTGCCAATCCTGTATCCTCTTTTTGTCTTGGGATATTATGGTGTAGGATTGTAGGTGTCTCTTCATTTCATCGTCGATGGAGTATGAGCTTCCATTAAAAGTTCCTTTGGTGTGGTGAGTGATTTTTAAGACAAAAAAGAAATAGACATGTCTTAATATCTGAAACCAGAACTCTCTCTTTGTTTAGTAAAGCCCCATAAAGTATTTCCTAGGCAACCAAAGTTCAGTCATCTTCCTGTTTTTAACCATGACCAAGTCTTTTGCTGCAGAATATTCAGAGGCTGAGTGTTATTGGGCATCCTCTTCTTTTCACAAGTAGTTTTTCAGTCTAAGATTTGATACTAATTCTAACTACTCTCATATATTTAAGATACTACATATTTAACATCTCAGCTTTGTCCTAATTCTCAAAGAACTATTTTTCCTTTGTTGGGTTCTCTGTATCATTTACGCACCATCTTTTAAACACATATTTGTATATTGGAAATATTTTGTCCAGCAAAATCACTCCATAGCAAGTATCAAGACTATTTTGGTTGGAAATGACAAAAATAGAGGTTAAACTTCTTGAAAAGGCCTATTAGATATGGAAGCAAAAACAGGACAGGAAGGGTATTACCACCTCAGGGAAGACTAAATGCCACAGTTTTTCTTCTGCACCTATTTTTCCCTTCTTTCTGCCTGACTGACTTCTACTGTAAACCAGCTTTTGCACAGAACAGGAGCTATCTTGAGAGCCTGTTCTCCTAGTTTCACCATCAGAGAGAAAAGCTCTTTTTTTTTCTGAGACAGAGTCTCACATTGTTGCCCTCAGTGGAGCAATAGAGTGCCCTGGCAACATGAGCACAGCAACCTATAACTCTAGGGCTCAAACAATTCTCTTGCCTCAGCCTCCTGAGTAGGTGGGACTACAGGTGCCCACTTTAGATGGTGTCTCACTCTGGCTCAGGCTGGTCTGAACTCGTAAGCTCAGGTGATCTGCCCACCTTGGCCTCCCAGAGTACTGGGATTACAGGTGTGAGCTATCCTGCCCAGCCAAGCTCTTTTTTTTTTTTTTTGATTTTTTTTACAGTCAGTCTCACTTTTTCGCCTCTGGTAGAGTATCATGGTATCACACAGCCCATAGCAACCTCCAACTCCTGGCTTAGGCGATTCTCTTGCCTGAGCCTCCCAAGTAGCTGGGACTACAGGAGCCTGCCACAATGTCCGGCTATTTTTTTGTTGCAGTTTGGCTGGGGCCAGGTTTGAACCCGCCACCTTTGGTATATGGGGCCAGCGCCCTACCCACTGAGCTACAAGCGCCACCCCAATCTCTGTATTTTTTAGGTCTGCCCTGAAAAATTCTGGGGAAGGATTCAAATGCTTCAGTCAAGTATACCGTGGTGACACCAGTTTGGGACCTCTTAAGTTTATTTTTTGGCTTGAGGTTTCATCAATACCATGACTATAAATTCTTACCCCAAACTATGTGAGGACAGATATCTATGAGTTTGGGTAATTAAGTTGGAAAACTGATCCTAGAAAAAGTTCTGCATACCTCATTGCTGAATCAGTATGGTCACCTTTGATGTACTACCCTTGGGCAGCTGTGCTCCAACATCAGCACTTAGTCCACCCTTCAAAGCACTTTTTCCAGGATGAGTTCACAAACTTAATTGTCAGACCTTGTATGGCAACAGCTCTGATGGTCATTCTAGGAAAAGAGCTCCAAAACTGCTTTGCAGGGTGGAGTAGGTGCTGATATCAGTGCATAGGGGAGTACTTTGAAGGTCACCATAGTAATTATTCAGCAATAAAGTATGTAGCGCTTTTTCTAGGATGAGTTCACAAACTTAATTGTCAGACCTTGTAGTTATGAATTCTTGAGTTCTGTGTCCAACGCATGTTTACAAAGAGATGAAATATTCTGCTCAATCAGTAGAACATTTAAAGTATTATGGTCATCATTACTATCAATTTAAAAATCTGATGCAAAACTCTGGCTTTATTAGTTTCCAAAAATTCCTGGTTCTCTCCATGCCAAGTTTCATAGCAATTCATTTACTTATTAAATACTTGTTACATGTGCATGTTACTTGATACTATGCGCATGCAGTAATGATTCTGTCCTCCTGTGTCAGACCAGTGGTGAAGACTCACGTCCAGTTCCAAAGTCAAAATTATGTAGCTTCAATTTTGAAAAGTGCACTGAAGGAAAAGTGCTTGTGCAATGAGCCTGGTACTAACAAGGGAGCCTAACCTACTTTCAGTGGCTGTGAGAAAAGACTGTCCTGAGGAAAAGGCATTTAAATTGACACCTGACTGATATGTAGGGAGTGACTCAGAGAAAGAAGTCTGAGGCCTGTGCCAGCCAGTGAGACAAAGGGGAAGACTAAGAAACAGGGGGTAGAGTTACAAAAAAGTCAATTGAATATACCGCTGCAGCAGAGAACATGTTTTGTAAGCCACAAAAATACACAATTTAGACTTCAATAAGCAGGAATCACAGACGCTAGAAATCGGTGTATGAAGTGTGATAATAAATAAGCTCATACACCGTTTACTGGACTTCCTATCTTATTGGGAAAATGCCTTCTTAAATGCCTGCATTCAAAACAAGATGAAAAGAGTATCCTTTTCTGTTTGTAACACGGCCCAAGTTTCTCTTCGGGCATCACAGCCTAAGTAAGCATAAGGGAAGGAGAGAATTCCCCCAGACAGATGAAGCCTAGCTTCACACCTTGTTCTCTTCTGCCTCTATCACCCTCCCTTAACCCGGCAGGTTTCCTCCTTCTGATTCTGAATTCTAACGGGTCACGTGTCTGGTCACTGCTGGATAGGATCATAAAAGCACCGGGTGGAGGGGGGTGGTGCCGGTGGTGCCGCCGCCGCCGCCGCCGCCACCCGTTAACGCTGGGCGCAGAAGAGGGCAGGGCCGGGTGCGCGTGGCTGGGAACCGCAGGCCCACGCACCCGGAGGCCCGTCCGCGGCATCGCGCGTACGCACAGCCCGCGGCCCCAGCTCACCCTTCTCTTTGGTTACGATGGAGATGAGCGGCACCCGCGGGCGGTCGCTGAAGACCTCTGCCTGCTGCACCAGCGCCTCGCGCACGCTGTGGAAGTCGTTGAGGACCACCACCAGGTAGTGGCCGATGAAGAAACTGAAGATGTTGCCGTACACGCGGGCCAGTTCAGCCAGGAGCACCTGCGGGGCCAGGGCCTTGACGTCCATCCCCGCCGCCCTAGTCCTGCGGTTCAGCCAGTTGTGTCGCCGGAGGAAGGGCGGCAGCAGCACGTAGCCGAAGTTGCCCACTAGGGGCCAGGGTGTTGGCCCCGGGGGGATGCCTCGTAGCCGGTGCCACCGTAGCCAGTTCCAGCCGAGCAGCGCGACGAGACCGCAAAGCAGCAGCGCGACGCCACTCGGGCCCAGCTGCAGCAACCCCGGAGGCACGCGCACGAGGCTCGCAGGCCAGGGAGCGTTTTCTGCAGGGGGCTGCCGCGGCCCCACGGAGGTCATGGTCGGTGAGGCGGCGTCGGTAGCCTCAGGCTCTTCTGGCTCACCCTAGGGCACGCGCACGCAGCCGCCCGCCCCTTTCGCCTGTGGCTAGCTCTGCGTGGGCAGGTCGGGGGCGGGCCGGGGAGCCGCGGAGGGCGGCCCGGATAGGCTGAGCTCGGCGCATTCTCCCAACCGCCTCCAGTGAGCAGCGCGGGGCGGAACCCGCGGACCGGCGGGATAGCCGGGGAGGAGGCCTGGAGAGGAGGTCCGCAGAGGGGCGGGGAGGGGCGTGGCGCGCGGGTCCCGTAGTTTGCCGCAAGGTTCTCTTAAGTTTCTTCTCTGGGTCAAGTTTAGAGGTAAATGCCCCAACCTAGAATGCGCCCAATGCAACCTTGCGCTCTGATTGGCTGTGGGATTTCCTTGCGTCACTGCTGGCAAACCAAAATGTTTTGAGGGTATAAACCGTGCCAGGTTCTGTGCTGAGTGCTGGGGCAACTGGTGAACAGGCCGCCGAGAGGACGTTCGCGTCGCGGACTCTTCTGCCCTGAGCTGGTCCCACTCTACTCCCCAAAAGGCTTGGGTGTGGCGTTCCTGGTAGCCAAAAGGCAGTTTTTCTTTATCCAAGCTGAGATTCGCAGGAAGAAAAGGCCCTTTCTTCCACCCAGAGAAAGCAAGGTGCTGGGAAAGCCAGGATGAGGAGGGGACCGCGGAACGCAGAGTAAAGCTCTAACTTGCCCTCGGCAGGAGAACCCTGGCCTGTTTTTTCGGGGAATGAAAGTTCAATGTCCATTTCTGGGTGTGCCCTGGGTGAAGCAGACTATGTGCTTCAATCGGTGAGCAGGCCGCTGAGAGGACAGTCGCATCACGGGCACTTCTACCCTGAGCTGGTCCCCACTCTACTATAGAATTCCCGGATCCTAAAATTCTAGATTGAAATATTAAATACAAACTGCATAATTCTCGAAAAACAAGAATTTTGTTTCTTGGGCTCAAGCGATGCTCTTGCTTCAGCCTCCCTACTAGCTGGGACTACAGACGCCCACAACACCTGGCAATTTTTAGAGTCGGAGTCTCGCTCTTCCTCTTTTAATCTTCTCTGATAATGCCTTTTCTTTCTGTCTTCTATAGGCCAAATTTTTGGCTTCTATTTATGTTCAGTTGATTGTAGAATTGTCTATATTGAACTTTTTTTTTGAGACAGAGTCCTCAAGCTGTGGCCCTGAGTAGAGTGCTGTGCTGTCACAGCTCACAGCAACCTCAAACTCTTGGGCATAAGCGATTCTCTTGCCTCAGCCTCCCAAGCAGCTAGGACCACAGGCGCCTGCCACAACGCCTGCTTTTTTGTTGCAGTTGTCATGTTGTTTAGCAGGCCCAGGCTGGGTTCGAACACGCCAGCTTTGGTGTATGTGTCTGGTGCCCTACAGATGGAGCTACAAGCGCCACCTTTACTTTTCTTTTTTTTCTTTTTTTCTTTTTTTGAGACAGTCTCACTTTGTCGTCCTGGGTAGAGTGCCGTGGTGTCACAGCTCACAGCAACCTTAAACTCTTGGGCTCAAGCGATTCTCTTGCTTCAGCCTCCCTACTAGCTGGGACTACAGGCGCCCACTACAACACTGGGCTATTTTTAGAGGTGGAGTCTCGCTCTTTCTCAGGCTGTTCTAGAACCTGTGAACTCAAGAAATCCACCCGCCTCAGCTTTCCAGAGTGCTGGGATTACAGGCATGAGCCACTGCATCTGGCCCTGATGGTCCTTTTCATTCATTCTTTTCCACATAGTAAAAGTTTGAACCCCATGCTATACTTGTAAAGGTATGACCAGAGACAGCAGAGTGAGCCCTTTTTATTCATTCCCTGATCCATTTTATTTATTTTTTCAATAAGTGCTCCCAGAAGGGTACACTAAATTGCAAAAATTCTGTTCTCATACTATTTTTGAAATGCTTTTCAGTAGTTTTTAATTTTAAGCTTACACCCCTCAAATACATCTCACATATCTATAGTAAATCATTTCTTGCTAGATTACTTTTCTCAGTTTTGGAATTGTTTATAGAGATAATTTTCACCATGTCATCTTCTTCTTATTAGAGCCTTGTTCTCTAAAACAGTAATACCTAACATTTTTTCCTTACAACTTAGGTTCACAAATGGTTCTTCCTAAGAAGAGCCACCCTCTTATATTTTTGAGGATATACCTGCATTTATGGCATTTTCCTAAACATTCCCTTCTGTTCCTTAGGTTCACAGCTCTGTAAGGCAAATGGAAAGTGTTAAGGGCTGAATTGTGGCCTCCCTCTCCAGCTCATGTCCTAGTCCCAATCCCAAGTACCTCAGAATGTAACTGTATTTGGAGAAAGGGCCTTTACAGAGGTAATTAAATTAAAATGAGGTCATATGGATGGGCCTAATTCAATACGACTGAGGTCTTTATAAGAGGAGGTTAGAACACAGCCAGGGAGAGGTAAGACCCAGTGAAGAAGGCAGCCACACGAGTGAGGGGGGAGATGTCTCAGAAAAAACAAACCCTGCCAATACCTTAATCTTTGACTTTTTTTTTTTTTAAGAGACAGAGTTTTACTTTATCGCCCTCGGTAGAGTGCTGTAGCGTCACTGCTCACAGCAACCTCCAACTCCTGGACTTAGGTGATTCTCTTGCCTCAGCCTCCCGAGTAGCTGGGACTACAGGCGCCCGTCAACACCCCGCTATTTTTTTGTTGTTGTTGTTGTTGCAGTTTGGCCAGGGCTGGGTTCAAACCCACCACCCTCGGTATATGGGGCTGGCTACCCACTGAGCCACAGGCATGACCCTAGTCTTTGACTTCTAGTCTCCAGAACCGTGAGGGAACAAATTTCTCAGTCTGTAGTACTTTTTATGGCAGCCATAGCAAACTAATAAAGGAAGCCATATTGTTTATAATGTTTTACATGAACCCGTTTTAAACATGAAGGCACATAGCTCATCCAGTGCTTCTTAAGCATGAATTTTCCCAAATCACATCAGGGAATTTTTACTAGAAAAAAAAAAAAAAAAACACTTCCTGCTTCACTTTTCCTATGTTAAGTAGCTAAATAAAATAATAATTGGAAGCGTAGAGGAAGAGAATACTAAAAGATCTTTTGGGCAGGAAGAGTGTATACCCAACAAGCAAGAGCACTAAGGGAAAAAGGTTTTCATTGAGGGCCCAAAGATAATTTTAATCTGTCCACTACTGAAATTTTTCTTGCTCTACTTGGATTTTGGCAGGCAGAGTTGTCGGTTACAGTATACTCAAAATATCTAAGTACTTATAATTTGGTTATCAAGAGCAGCATTAAATTACTTTATTTGTAAAACTACAATTGTCCAGCAGGATTGTAATTCTGTGGGAGGTGAATGCCACATACCACACCCATCTAGAGTCAATGAACATGAATAGAGAGGGTGTAAGGCATAAGAAGGTTTTGCAAAATGCTAATGAAAAGAGAAAGTAGAAATGTTATTAATACCATTTAGTTACACAGCTCCACTGCCATTTAAGAATTAACACATTCACTTCCTTTAAGTTCTTATGATTTGCTTTATATACACTCCTTCAAGAGTCTTTTATATATTTGTTTGTGTACTTCTTACTGTACCATGTGCCTTACCTAAAATTAGGATAATAAATGTACCTCCTGAAAGCATAAGGATTAAATGAAGTAATTACATGTTATTGTGGCCCTGATAATACTTTAAAAGCAATATGATAGCACGATTGCTCTCTTGCCCTCATCATTGCCTCCCCCCATGAAGATTTATTACCCCTTTCCAAGATTAGACTGTGAGACTGGCCAAGATATCGCTTTCCGTATTTCCCTTTGTTCCTAGTATGATGAATACATAAACTTGCCCATCTTCAATATTACCCAGCTCATTCCTCTCCAGTTGCATGTAGGGACTGTGATTTGCTTGGAGGGGAGATGAAAGGAGAAAGGCACTTGAAAAAATCTAAATATCAATGGAAGGCAGAATCTCAAAAGTTATAAAATCCAATTCCCAAAACTTGTTTTTATTCAGAGAAAACAGTGCCCAGAGTTCAAGCTAAAATGAAAATAATTCAGATATCACTCACCAAAAGAAGATGGCAGGGGAGGGAGGAACTGTGGTATATTTTTTCAATAGACCACTACTCCACAATTAAAAAGGAATAAAATGTGATACATTCAACAGTATGGACAAACCTCAAACAACATGCTGAGTGAAAAGGCCAGACACAAAAGAGTTCATACTGAATAACTGCATTTATATAAAGTCTAGAATGAATAAAACTAACCTAATGACTAGAAATCAGAAGAGGGGTTGATTAAGAGTGATTGATATGAGAGGGGTTGATGTGATTGATATGAGGGGTTGATATGGGAGATTTTTCTAGGCTGGTAGAAATGTTCTATATCTTGGTTGGCGTGTTGGTTACTTGTGTATATGCATTTGTCAGGACTAAACTGTGTATTTTGATATACATAAATTATATCCCAGTAAAACAATGTTTTTGTTTTTAAGCCAACATTTTAGGAGAAAAAGACATGAAGAAGACTTAACAGGTTTGGTTTATGAGATGCACCTGGGTGGGTATCCCCAGTAATATTTACATGATATGTTCTCACAGTAACAACAGTGATTACAGAGTGGTTTGGGATATGAAGAGGAACCAAAAAGTGGTTAAAGATTCACATTTCTTTTAAAAAATAGACATACTTTTATTTTAGTTAACCTGACCATAATTGTTAAGAATTTCTGATGTTTGATTTTTATGTAGGCCAAAATGTTACTGAAATCCTATGGTTCCTTTTTCTGCCTCATCTACTGGCATTTGTTATGCAGAAACCATTGTGGAACCCACAAGGGGACCTCTGTGAAAATCTAACTGGGTTGCTGAAGGTTGTTAACCTTTTTGACTTTTCTCTTCTTCATCTAGTAAAATGAGGGAGCTGTAACAAAAGGACTAATTGATTCCTCCAGTGCAGTGGTTCTCAACCTTCCAAATGCCACAACCCTGTAATACAGTTCCTGTGGGTCACGACCCACAGGTTGAGAACCGCTGCTCCAGTGCCTAACATTCTTTTTTAAGTGAATATTCAGGACTTTGAACCTGACTTCTAATTAATAGCATGTAGTCAATAAAATGTGAAAGAATAAAGTCTATTTACAAGGCAAAGTTTCAGCCCATTGCTTCAACAAAACTAAAACAGGCTTGCTACTTCCTGGTCCAGGTAAGTGTGCTTTGTTTTGCTCTTTGCCTAGTAAAGAAGCCTCACTTGTATGTCTCTAAGGACTAAATTTTTAGATAGGACACTGAAAAGATTAAACTACTTCTTTTAGACAAGACTATTTTATTCAGATTTTTAAAACAATAATATGTAGTTGTGGAAAAATTGCAAATATAGGAAACTGTAAAGGAGAAAATAGTTACCACCAAATTCTTATCCCTCAGACCTATTTATAATATATATCTTTCCAGTCTCTTATATATCTTTTTTTAAGTTTTTAGAAATATTACTATTTCTTTTGGGGGTTTTGTTGTTGTTCTTATTTGTTTTTTCTGAGGGTCTCTTTCTGTGATCTTAGGTAGAGTGCTGTGGCATCATAGCTCACAGCAACCTCAAACTCTTCGGCTCAAGCGATCCTCTTGCACCAGCCTCCCAAGTTTCTGGGACTATAGGTGCCCACCACAACACCCAGCTAATTTTTCTACTTTTAGTAGAGACAGGGTCTCAATATTTCTCAGGTTGGTCTTAAACTCCTGAGCTCAAGCCATCCACCCATCTTGGCCTCCCAGAGTGCTAAGATTATAGGACTAAGCCACTACACCTGGCCAAATATTTCTGTTTCTAATAGTTATATATTTATAATTATGTGAAAAAAAGATGTCATTATTATCTTTCATATTTCTCCCACAAATTATTTCATTTTTAATGTCTATATTCTAGTCTAGGAGTTGGGAAAATTTTCCTGAAAAATAACAAATAGTAAATATTTTAGGCTTTGTGGGCCATTGGGTATCTGTCTCTACTACACTGCCCTGCTGTGGGAGCAGGAAAGCAGCCATAGACAGTAAGGAAGTAAACAGACATGGCTATACTCCAGTAAAACTCTTTTAGCAACTGGGCTTAGCTTGCTGACTCCTGGATTAAAAAAAATAAAAAATCTAGTCCATTGTTTAGGAATATTTCGAAATTAGGCCAGGTGTGGTGGCTGCCACCTATAATCCTAGCACTCTGGGAGGGCTGAGGTGAGTAGATTGCTTGTGCTCAGGAGTTTGAGATCATCCTAAGTAAGAGCAAGACCCTATCTCTACTGAAAAATAGAAAAACTAGCTGGGCAGGTGCCTGTAAGTCCCAGTTACTTGGGAGGCTGAGGCAAGAGGATAGAGATGAGCCCAGGAGTTTGAGGTTGCTGCAAGTTATGATAATGCCATAGCAGTTTACCCAGGGCAACAGAATGAGACTATCTCAAAAAAAAGTTTTTTTCAAAATTTATTTACCAATACATGGTTGTTAACTTTTTTTTTTTATGCTGTTATGAACAATAGTGCAATGTATATCTTTGACTAGTTCAGGAAGATAAATACCAAGAAATAGAATCAGTACATTTCTAAGGCTATTGATTTACAAAACAAAGCGCACACACACACACACACACGCAGGCATGCACTTTGCCTTTCTCCCTCTGAGTTGACTACTGTTAAGCATGATACATCCTTTCAGATTTCTTATATGTTTAAATAGATTTCCCTCCCGCAACCCCCATAAATGGCATCATGCTATGCTTTTGGTTCACTAACCTGCTCTTTTCATGTTTCCCAGTGTATTTTGAGAATCTTGCCATGCCAATGAGTATCAGTTCACCTCTTCATTTTTAACAGCTGTCTGGTATTTCATTGAAAAGACTAGCCCATAAATAAATATTTACCAAGTACCAATTGTCAAGAAGTGTTCTTGGCACTAGGGATACTATATGAATAAAATTAAGTGCTTTCCTTTCAAGGAACTTACTCTTGTGGAGAAGGCAAAGAAAACACAGACAAATGTATAACCACTGAAAACTGGTTAAAGAGTCATATTTCTTTTAAAAATAGACATACTCTTTAGTTAGACTGGCTGTAATTGTTACCAATATAACGTGTCAGTTAATGACAAGTACAATAGAAATGAGGTACATAAAGCAGGTGATAGGACTTGCTCTGTGTGTGTGTGTGTGTGTGTGTGTGTGTGTGTTGGGGGCTTTGCTGTCTCATAAATGGTATTCAGGGAAGGCTTCTCTTGAATAGACAGCCAACTACTTGATGGAAAACTTGCAGATTCTTGGAGGAAGAGCATTCCAGACAGAGGAAACGGTAAGTGCAAAAGGTTGGAGGCTGGGGCGGCGCCTGTGGCTCAAGGAGTAGGGCACCGGTCCCATATGCTGGAGGTGGTGGGTTCTAACCCAGCCCCAGCCAAAAACTGAAAAAAAAAAAAAAAAAGGGATAGTAGAGGATGGGAAGAAATGCTATTAAAGAGGAAACTCTGTAGGGCATCGTAGGGACTGACTTTCACCCCAAGATGGTGAAGCACTGAGGGTTTTTGAAAAAGAATACCATCATCTGGCTGATGTAACAGAATCATTTTGTCTTCTGAAAGAGCAAGGGTCAAACATGCATTGTGGCAGGCACCTCTAGTCCCAGCTGCTCAGGAGGCTGAGGCAAAAGAATCGCCTAAGCTCAGGAGTCGGAGGTTGCTGTGAGCTGTGATGCCACAGCACTCTACCAAGGGCAACAAAGTGAGACTCTGTCTCAAAAAAAAAAAAAGAAATTTTCTTGTAATAACTGGAAGTCACTACCCATACTATCCTCTAGATATCCAACCACAGCATCAAACTCTACATCAGAGGCAGAGAAGGGCAGAGCTCTCTTCTCAGGTGTCCAGTCCATCATCATCCACAGCCTGTGGTCGCTCCCAGAGCCTGCTCTGCTCCCAGCCCTCCAGGCTTCCTTGCTGCCACTGCCAGCATTCCAGTATGTTTTTGTTGTCTCAGGGTAATTTCCCTAGCGATCTCCTCTTTGATACCTTTGTTAAGAGTGTGTTGGTTAATTTCTAAATATTTGTGAATTTTTTTTTCCATTTGGGCAATTTCATTTTAAGTAGCTCTAGCAGCAGCAGACTTTCCACCACTTCCCTTGGAAAGGCTATTGCATGATTACAGTAGAACAACATTTAACTCCTATTTCTGCTTTTGAGCTTACCTTTCTTTGATATAATTTGGTTAATTTGGTTTCAAAATGCTCTGGGGTCTGCCCCAATTCTGGTGTTCTCCCCCACAATACATAGGCAAGTCATTCAAAGTCAACCCCCTAGGTTAATTATTGGTGAAAAAACAGTAACTTTATTAGTAGTGTGGATAGTACCAGATAGTATACTCCACTGTGACGCATCATCTGCTGTTGTGACTTGGATAAAATGATCATTCTTAGTCCTGTCGTCAGGGGCAGCAGAGCAGGTGACTCTACTAAATGAATTATCTCTTTATTGGAAAAGATATTTCCATACTAGCAATTCACCACTCACTTTCTTGGAAGTTTCTAGAAGGATACAGCAAAATAATTCATATATGTGATTAGCAGTAATATTTGGGAGGCAGGTAGAGTGGGGCTTTTGGAAACAATCTTAGATGTGTGATATTAAAACTCATTAGCAGGCTGGGCACAGTGACTCATGCCCATAATCCTAGCACTCTGGGAGGCCCAGGTGGGTGGATTGCCTGAGCTCATGGGTTTGAGACCAGCCTGAGCAAGAGCAAGAGCAAGACCCCATCTCTAAAAGTAGCTTGGCATTGTAACAGAAGCCTGTAGTCCCAAGTACTTGGGAGGCTAAGGCAAGAGAATCGCTTGAGCCCAAGAGTTTGGGGTTGCTGTGATCTGTGATGCCATAGCACTCTACCAAGGGTGACAAAATGAGACTCTGTCTCAAAACAAAACTCATTAACAGTGGGTTTGCCTAAAAGTTTGTGAGCTTAGACACTGGGGACTCTTTGGTCTTCAAGGCCATTTTGCAGTAGGAGCCAACCTTCCTCCCCTTTAAAATACAGTAAGTTGCAACTGTAAAAAAAAAAAAAATCAGTAGCATTTAACTAAGAACCATCCTAAAGACCATCTTCACTAATTGGCTAATAAGGGAATAAAAACCATGAACTTTTCCTTAAAAACAAAAAACCCCTAACAAACTGTGATGGTGACTTGTGATAATTGCGACAAGGCGGCAGTTACATATTGTCAGCAAAAACAAAACTCAAGTTCCAACTATAAAATTTATAAACCCTGTCATCTTATAAAATGGGGTCGCCACCTCTTGCCTTACTTTACAGGGTTTTGTGAAGATTAAAGAATGTATGTCAAGCATCAACTGTGAAACGCTATCTCGTTGCAGGTGCCACATGTGAACTAAATGTGCATTATGTATACACACAGTAGCACGTAGTCCATTACTATTCTAACTCAGTGAGTAATCCAGAATTACCCTTCTAATATTCTTATGTGTTTTTGCCTCTCTCAACATTTGGATGAAAAATCGTATGTCTACTTTGCAATTCTACTAAAATATTAAATAGAAAAGAATGCTAAAATTCAGTGATAGTGCTTCCAAAAAATTCGCTTCTAGTTCCCCAGAATATTTAGCTGGCTAGCTATGAAGGCACTCCCCAACATTTCCTTCAACTAGCAAATTCAAGACACCATATTTTTTGAGATAAAATATACATAATTCATTTTCTTTACTATTTTTAAGTGTACAGTTCAACGGTAATAAATTTATATAGTTTTCCCTCTTTTCAGCCCTCTCTCCACTTCCCTCCCATCCTGTTAGCCACCAGTCTACTCCATATGGTCATGAGATCTACTTTTTTGACTCCCATCTATGAGTAAGGACATGTGTTATTTGTCTTTCTGTACCTGGCTTCTCTCACTTAACATAATGGCTTCTAGTTCCATCCATGTTGTTGTAAATGATGGAATTTTATTCTTCTTTATGGCTAATACTTCATTGTATGTATGTACCACATCTTCTTTATCCATTCATAGGTTAATGGATACTTAGGCTGATTGTGTATTTTGACTATTGTGGATAGTGTGCTGCAATAACCGTGGGAGAGAGGGAATCTCCTTGATACACTGCTTTTTCTTTTGTACATATATACCCAGTAGTTGAATTGCTGGATCATATGGTAGTTCTATTATTAGGTTTTGGAGGAACCTTTATACTATTTTCCACCACTGCTGTGCTACTTTATATACCCATCAATAGACAAAACACCATATTTTATGCAACTTTTTAAAGGTGTGACTTAAAGAGCTATAGATGAGTTTTTACAGTGCAGAGAGAGTCACATCTTGATAGCAGGAATTTTGTATCTCAGCAGCTCCAATATGGGGCACACACTGGCATTCAATTGCTTGGCAGTCTAGCTTCCCATCTTCCTATCTCGGTCACTTCTGAACAGCATGGGCATCTGGAGAGCTGAAGGCTTTTTGCAAGGCTAAGCCTATAATGACCTACAATTAAAAAACCTTATAGACTTGAAGCTGAGTCCCTCGTTAAGTAGCCATATAGGAGATAATGCTTTTTTTTTTTAAATGTGGTAGGGCTTCAAATGTGGTAGGGCTATGGGCGGGGATGTTGAAGTGAGTGAATGTGAATTCACTTTTTAGTGAGACTACCTGAATCCTTTTACCCATTCTTTGCATTAACAGAAGTGAGGTAAAGATTTCAAAGCAAGCAAGGATGATAATCATTTTTCCTTCCCACCATCCTTATTTTGATTTTAAAGTAGTTTTATTAAGAAATGTGCCTACCATTAGTATTATTCAAACTGCCACTTTTAGGCTGGGCATGATGGCTCATGCCTGTAATCCTAGAACTTTGGGAGGCTGAGGCAGGATGATTGCTTGAGGCCAGTTGTCTGAGACCAGTCTGAGCAATATAGCGAGACCCTGTCTCTATTTTCAAAAAATAGAAAAATTAGCTGAGTGGGCATGGTGGCACAAGCCTACTTGGGAGTCTGAGGCAGGAGGATCACTGCAGCCCAGGAGTTTGAGGTATGACACCACTGCACTCTACCATGGGCGACAGGGCTAGACTTGTTCAAAAACAAATTTAAAAAGCCCCTTTTAGCTGCAATTATAAAGTTGCCTCTTGATTCCTTATTGGCAATAGTTTAAGTGACAGAATCACTACTTAAAAAAAAATTCACTATCCTGGGCGGTGCCTGTGGCTCAGTGGGTGGGTGCCTGTGGCTCATATACCCAGGGTGGCAGGTTTGAACCTGACCCTGGCCAAACTGCAACAAAAAATAGCCAGGAGTGGCTCGGCGCCTGTACCTCAAGCGGCTAAGGCACCAGCCACATACTCCTGAGGTGGCAGGTTTGAATCCAGCCCGGGGCCTAGGGGCCTACCAAACAATGACAGCTGCAACCAAAAAACTAGCCAGGCATTGTAGTGGGCGCCTGTAGTCCCAGCTACTTGGGAGGTAGAGGCAGAACAATCACTTGAGCCCAGGGTTGAAGGTTGCTGTGAGCTGTGAGTCCACAGCTCTCTACCCAGGGCGACAGCTTGAGGCTCCGTCTCAAAACAAAACAAAACAAAATAGCAGGGAGTTTCGCCGGCGCCTGTAGTTCCAGCTACTTGGGAAGCTAAGGCAAGAGAATCACCTAAGCCCAGGAGTTGGAGATCACTATGAGCTGTGACGCCACAGCACTCTACCAAGGATGACAAAATAAAACTGTCTCCAAACAAACGAACAAAAATTTCACTATCCTCAATATTTTCTTTCTTTTTTTTTTTTTTTTATTAAATCATAGCTGTGCACATTAATGCAATCATGGGGTACAATGTGCTAGCTTCATATACAATCTGAAATATTTTCATCCAACTGTTTGACATAACCTTCATGGGATTTTCTTGGTTATAGTATGAAAACATTGGTATTCTGCATTTAGTAAGTTTCACCTGTACCCTTCTAAGATGCACCATAAGTGTGATCCCACCATTTACCCTCTTTCCACCCATCTTTTCCCTTCCCTTCCCCTCTCTTGGCCCTTTCCCCATATTCTTGTGCTATAATTGGGTTATAGCCTTCATATGAAAGCTATAAATTAGCTTCATAGTAGGGCTGAGTACACTGGATACTTTATCTTCCATTCTTGAGATACTTTGCTAAGAAGAATGTGTTCCAGCTCCATCCATGTAAACAGGAAAGAGGTAAAGTCTCCATTTTTTCTTTAAGGCTGCATAATATTCCATGGTATACATGTACCACAATGTATTAATCCATTCGTGGATCATGGGGCACTTGGGCTTCTTCCATGTCTTAGCAATTATGAATTGGGCTGCAATAAACATTCTGGTACAGGTATCTTTGTTATAATGTGATTTTTGGTCTTCTGGGTATATACCAAGTAAAGAAATTATAAGATCAAATGACAGGTCTATTTTTAGATCTCTAAGTATTCTCCAAACATCCTTCCAAAAGGAACATATTAGTCTGCATTCCTACCAGCAGTGTAGAAGTGTTCCCTTTTCTCCACATCCACGCCAACATCTCTGGTTTTGGGATTTTATTATGTGGGCTAATCTTACTGGAGTTAGATGATATCCAAAGTAGTTTTGATTTGCATTTCTCTGATGATTAAGGATAGTGAGCATTTTTTCATGTGTCTGAAGGCTGTGTGCTGTTTTAGCCATTGCAATTAGGGAAGAAAAGGTGATCAAGGGTATCAACATAGGGTCAAAAGAGATTAAACTTTCACTCTTTGCAGATGACATGATTGTATATCTGGAAAACACCAGGGATTCTACTACAAAACTTTTAGAAGTGATCAAGGAATACAGCAGTGTCTCAGGCTACAAAATCAACAC
>CAUYON010093489.1:0-18428 GCA_963573935.1 Arctocebus calabarensis
CGTTGAGCCACAGGCGCCGAGCCCATTTAGGGTAATTTCTTATCTTCATAGTTCCCAATTCCTTCTTCTTCTAGCTGTGTCTTTTCTGATGTTTAATACATCCACTGAATTTTAAATTCAAAATAATAAATACTTTGTTTCTAGAATTTTTTTTTTTTTTTTTTAGACAGAGCCTCAAGCTGCCACCCTGGATAGAGTGCCGCGGCATCACATCTCAGATTAACCTCCAATTCCTGGGCTCAAGCGAGTCTCTTGCCTCCGCCTCCCAAGTAGCTGGGACTACAGGCACCTGCCACAACGCCCAGCCATTTTTTGGTTGCAGCTGTATTGTTGTTTGGCAGCCCAGGCTGGATTCGAACCCACCAGCTCAGGTGTATGTGGCTGGCGCCTTAGCCCGCTGAGCCACAGGCACTGAACCTGTTTCTAGAATTTCTATTTGTCTTTTGTTCAAATCTGATTTGTCTTTTTAAATAAAACCTCAATCTATAGTCAGGTTATTTTATTTTATTCCTTTAATAAAATTTAATAAATTTTATTTACTAGAATTCTTAATAATTTTATTTTATTAAATTCTTTTTTTTTTTTGTAGAGACAGAGTTTCACTTTATTGCCCATGATAGAGTGCCATGGTGTCACACAGCTCACAGCAACCTCCAACTCCTAAGCTTAGGCAATTCCCTTGCCTCAACCTCCCAAGTAGCTGGGACTATAGGTGCCCGCCACAATGCCCAGCTATTTTTTTGTTGCAGTTTGGCCAGGGCCAGATTTGAACCTGCCACCCTTGGTATATGGGGCCGGCACCCTGCCCACTGAGCCATAGATGCTACCCTATTAAAATTTTTTAATAAATTTTCTTTAATAAATTTAAAAATGGTTATCATATAATCTATGCCATTGAGTTTTTAATTTTGTTTTTATTCAAAGATGTTCACTTTATTGCTGAGGCTGGAGTATAGTGTCATGATTATAGCTAACTGTAACTTTGAATTTCTGGGCTCCAGTCATCCTCTCATCTTATTCTCCCAAGTTGCTTGGAGTACAGGCACATACCACCGTGCCTGGTTACTTCTAAAATTTTTTTATAAAGACATGGTCTCACAATGTTGCCCAAACTGGTCTCAAACTCTTGGTCTTAAGCAACCTTCCCTCCCAAAGTACAAGGATACAGGCATGAACCACCACATGTGGCTATACCATTGAGTTCTAAATAGACTTTTAATTTTTTTTTTTTTTTGAGATAGAGTCTCACTGTTGCCTAGGCAAGAATGCCATGGCATCAGCCTAGCTCATAGCAATCTCAAAGCCCTGGGTTTAAGCAATCCTCCTGTCTCAGCCTCCTGAGTGGCCAGGACTAGTGGGCCACACCACAATACTCAGCTAATTGTTCTAGTTTTAGTAGAGACAAGGTCTAACTCTTCCTCAGCAAGAAAGTCACTTGATCTCGAACTCCTGAGCTCAAGTGACTCTCCCACCTTGGCCTCCCAGGATGCTAGGATTACAGGCATGAGAGACTGA
The DNA here is from genome assembly GCA_963573935.1 of Arctocebus calabarensis. Taxonomy (NCBI): domain Eukaryota; kingdom Metazoa; phylum Chordata; class Mammalia; order Primates; family Lorisidae; genus Arctocebus; species Arctocebus calabarensis. The sequence goes on from CAUYON010093489.1 coordinate 1,516, forward strand.
CTATGCCTGGCCTAGACTTTTAATTTTAAAACAACTTTAGATTTACAAAAATGTTTGAAGATAGTACAGACAGTTCCTAAATACTCCCAACCTGTTTCCTCTATTATTAACATCTTACATTAGTTTAGTGCATTTTTCACAATTAATTAATTAATATTCATACATTAATATTAAGTAAAATTGGTTCTGTGCCTATAGCTCAGTGACCCCAGCCACATACACTTGGGCTGGCCGGTTTGAACCCAGCCTGGGCCTGCTAAACAACTATGACAACTACAATAAAAAAAAAGCCAAGCATTGTGGTGGACACCTATAGTCCCAGCTACTCCGGAGACTGAGGTAAAAGAATTGCTTAGGCCCAAGAGTTTGAGGTTGCTGTGAGCTGAGATGCCATAGTACTCTACCAAGGGTGACATAGTGAGACTCTGTCTCAAAAAATATATATATTAAGTAAAATCCTTATCCATTTTACCCTGGTTTTTATCTAATGTGCTTTTTCTGTTCCAGAATTCCATTCAGGATATTATATTACATTTAGTTGCCATGACCCCTTAGACTGTTCTTTGCTGTGACAATTTCTCAAACTTGTATTTGATGTCCTTAACAGTTTGAGGACTATTTTATAGAATGTTCAGATATTTTATAGAATGTTCTTCAACTTGGATCTACCTCACATTTCTCTTATGATTAGACTGGGATTATGGGTTTAGGGGAGGAAGGCCACAGAAGTAAAGTGTCATTCTTATCATGTTATATCAAGGGGTACATGTTATCAATGTGACATTATCACTGATGTTAACCTTTATTATGTGGCTGAGGTAGGGTTTATTAGGTTTCTCTACTGTAAAGTTATTAATTTTTTCTTTCTATATTGTACTTTTTCTACTATGTGCTGCTCACACTTAAAAGAGTTAAGTTACATGATTACACACATCTCTACATAAACTATTTTAAATTCTTCTACATGGAAGATTTGTCTGTTTTCCCCTAATCATTCTTACATTCATTTATGTTTGTATAGACTTATGATTATAAACTTTATAAGTTACAATCCAATGGTACTTTAGTTTAATGTTTAAATTTATTTGGCCTTGGCCATTGGGAGCCTTTCAATTGGCTCCTGTGTTACTTTAACATACCCCTCTCCCCATCATCATGGGATTTAAGAGCATCTCCTTACCTTCTGGCACTACATAGTGTTCAGTCTTACAATCATGTGTTCATCAAGGAGCCCTGGTTCCTTTTGTTGAAAAATGGTATTAGAAACCAAGATCTGGGTGCTAGGTATATCCACAGATTTTATTATATGAAATTCTTGCAGATATACTTGTGCTCTTTTCTGACTCTGCTGACCTTTGGTCCTACTGAATTATTTCCATGTGTGTTTTGTAATTTTGGATTGTGAGCTTCTATTTGGGGGCCTTTTGTCTTTGGGAACTGTATGCAACAGGGGGTTTTGGAGCCTACCCCTCCAGAGAGGTTTTGTGTTAATGTATGTAGTTAATACTGCCTTGGGATCATTTTGTTCCTGTTGTTAAAATCTTACTCTGAGGCTCGGCACCTGTGGCTCAACTGGCTAAGGCGCCAGTCACGTACACCTGAGCTGTCGGGTTCAAATCCAGCCCAGGGCCACCAAACAACAATGATGGCTGCAACCAAAAAATGGCCGCATGTTGTGGTGGGCGCCTGTAGTCCCAGTTACTTGGGAGGCGGAGGCAGGAGATTCACTTGAGCCCAGGAATTGGAGTTTGCTGTGAGCTGTGATGCCACAGCACTCTATCTAGGGTGACAGCTTGAGGCTCTGTCTAAAAAAAAAATCTTACTCTGAGAATGCCAGGACAATGTGAGTGGTATAGATCCAAACCCCAAACCCACATGCACATGAGGACAAATCTATGATTATAGATTCTCAGGTGGGACTTTTTTCTCCCAAAGTCTGGGCTGAGATGAAGAAGCTCCGTTGTCAACCCCCTGTGGCGGTATATATGTTTTTATGTCCTTTCTTTTTTCCTACTGCAAAATGAGGGAGCTAGCTTTACACAGAGATCTCAGTTCCAGCTTCACACAATCATTAACCCCCAAGCCTTTCAGTTACTGAGACCAGCTCATAGCAGTGCTGATCTGCTTCCAGATTCTTCTCTTTTTGACTCCTAGAGATTTCCTTCCAAATGTGGTGCATTTAAACATATATTTGGCAGAGCACATTGGTTCATATGTCTACTCCTAGCATTCTGGGAGGCCAAGGCAGGTGGATTACTTGAACTCAGAAGTTGGAGACCAGCTTGAGCAAGAGCAAGACCCCATCTCTCCTAAAAATAGAAAAACACTAGCCAGGCATTGTGGCGGGTGCCTGTAGTACCAGCTTCTCAGGAGGTTGAGGCAAGAGGATCACTTGAGCCCAAGAGTTTGAGATTGTTGTGAACTAGGATGCCATAGCACTCTACCTAGGGTAACAAAGTGAGACTCTGTTTCAAAATAAAATAAAAGAATATTTGGTAATATGTATAGAAATTCACTTTTTAAAAAAGCTGGACAGTTTTCAGATTAATACTAGCCCTCCGTCGCACCACTATTAAGTTTCTTTATGTTTTCTGCATCACTCTTCAAGAAGCCTTATTTACTTATTACTTAGTTCAGTATTACCTGTCTCTCATGCAAGAATGTCCCTAGAAAGGCACCTTGCTTTATAGTCTGTCCACTGTTGTATCTTCACACAGCCGACACTTAATAAATATTTGAGAATTATAATAAAAAAAGAACCTAAATGTTTGACAGCATCCAATCCCCCCAAATAAATTATAGTACCTTTTCAGAGGGATTCTAAGAAACAAAAATGAAAATATTAATAGGATTGTCTATTGAGGAATGATATTCATCATGTATTGTTAAATTTGCAGAACAGCATACATAGTATTATCCCAGTGTTGAAAATGTTTATTTGTATGATCAGTATATATAGACAGAGAAAAGCCTCTGAAGGAAATGCAAAAAGGAAAGGTTTTTTTGTTTTGTTTTTGAGACAGACTGTCACTTTGTGCCCTTGGTAGATTGCTGTGGCATAATAGCCAACAGTAATCTCAAATTCTTGGGCTCAAGAGATTCTCTTGCCTCAGCCTCCTGAGTAGCTGGAACTACAGGCGCCCACCACAACGCCAGGCTATTCTTAGGGATGGGGGTCTCATTCGTGCTCAGGCTGTTCTCAAACCCGTGAGCTCAGGCAATCCATCCACCTTGGCCTCCCAGAGTGCTAAGATTACAGGTGTGAGCCAACATGCCTGGCCTAAAAAGAAAGGTTAACAGCAGTTATCTCCAGATGGTGGAAATGCAAGTGATTTCTTCTATTTTTTATGTATCAGTATTTCTAATTTTTGTGCAAGACACACACTAATTAAGCTCAAAACAACTTAAAATGAAGTTTGCTGAAGATACAAGGAATGTAAAAGCTAAGGCAAGACTCACATCTTCTGGAATTCCTGCAGGGACACATGGGCAGCTCTGTGGCTCAGGTGTGTGTCATGCAGTTGGTACCTGAGGACACCAAGGAAGGCAGCAGGGTCGGAACTCCCCGTGGAAATCTGCTCAGCAACACACTGTCCTGGACTAGAGCGGAGAGAGGCCTGGGGTGTCCCCTCATCTTACCATGGTACATACATGATCTCAAATGTAACAGATGTTCTCCGTTTGTTTTCCTATGAAGGAGGGGCCCCTGGTCCCTGTTAGATCACCCCTTTGAGTCCAGGAAGCCGACATGGGACCCAGTCTCGGCTTCACCTGCTGCTGTGCTTGTTGAAGGCCCCCTGGGTTGGCTGAGCCCCACTGAGGCCATGGCCAACTGGTCAGTCCCTGGAACGATGGGCATGAGAATCAGGGAGAAAGAATCACGCTGGCGACAGGCTGGCAATCCTAAGATCAGAGTAGGGCAGTAGGTGCTAAGGAGGAAGAGGACCAGGGAGCTGTGGGAGGGGAGGGAGGGGTGTCCTGCTCAGGTTCCTGCTCCAATCCTACTCCTAACCCAAGGTGAGTTAGGGCAAGGCCTTGGGCTCCCTGGGCCCAGTATCTTGGGGACCATGGCAGGGTGGAGATCTCTGGAGAATTGTGGCTCAGCAAAGCTCTTGGGACAGTAGCTCTCACAGCTGGTGTCCTTGCTGCAAGGCTAAGGGAGGAACAGATAACAGCTGATTGGGAGTTAAAGGGAGAAGTGAAGACTGGAGGGAGAGACTCCAAAGTGGCAGACGCACCTGGGCAGGTAGATGATACTAGTAAATGTATGGAGTGAACTAGGGAGCCCATGAGTCACTGCAGCAAGGAGCCAGCTGCCGGTTCAGGCCCCTCAAGGTGACAGCCGAGAAGCTGCCATGGATGAGAAGAGGCATGTGACCACAGTAAAAGGTGCTAATTAGGAAGGATTTGACACCATAGGGCATGTAGCTCAAGGGTAGAGCATTTGACTGCAGGTCAAGAGGTTCCCTGGTTCAAATCCAGGTGCCCCTAGCAACTGGTAGTGGTATCATCTTTCCAGCAGGACAGGAGCCCCCAGGTCCTCTCTGTCCTCTGCAGAGCTGCTGTGGCCTGGTTGCCTGACTGAATCCTGATTCTGCCTCCTACGATTGTGTAATTGTTAGCAAGTCACTGAGTCTCGGTGTCCTCACAGGACAAATGGGGTCCTGGCAAGGAAACCTAGGATGGGCAGACCTCAAATTCAGCCGCTTTGCCTGCCACCCATCTGGTAGGAGGAACTTGCAGGCCTCCCCACCACCGTGCGCTGTGGCTGTTACCATGGGCCCCACAAACTTGCCTTGGTTGGTTCCATTTCTGCTTGTGGACAGAGGGCGGGATGTCCCTGGAACTCCTCAATGCAGAAACATGGCTCTTCCTGCTCCTGCATAGAACCCACACAGATTCCTTCCAGAAGGCCTCCCTCCTCACTGGTCGCACTGCCCTGAGGGACTGAGGGCCTGACTCAGGCCCTCAAGCACCTTGCCGCAACTGCCCCGAGTCTCCTGCGTCCTTTCCCATGCTCTCTGCAGACCCCCACGGCCACCACCATCTTTTATTCTCCAGAGAGGAGGAAAAGGGGGACGGGGGTCCCCGAACCTTTTGTTTGGTGTGTGCATCCCTGGATGCAAGTTGGTACATGGCGGAGGGACGGTCTGATGTAAGTGCACAATGTTTAGGAAAGTGACCGAACAAAATCTCATGTGCAAAATCCTATTACTTTTCCTTTCTTCAGCCTATTTTCTGATCCCACTGTCACCTGCAGGTATGATCTATTTAAAATTCTAATCTGGGCTCAGCGCCTGTAGCTCAGTGAGTAGGGTGCCGGCCACATACACCGAGGCCGACAAGTTCGAATCAGGCCCAGGCCTGCTAAACAACAATGACAACTGCGACAAAAAATAGCCAGGCGTTGTGGCAGGCGCCTGTAGTCTCAGCTACTTGGGAGGCTGAAGTGAGAAAATGGCTTAAGCCCAAGAGTTGGAGGTTGCTGTGAGCTGTGACACCACAGCTCTCTACTGAGGATGACATAGTGAGACTGTCTCAAAAAAAAAAAATAAGTAAATAAAAAATAAAATTCTAACCTCCAGGTATGCCAAATAATTTGTCTTTGTGGGGAAAAAACTGACTTCCTAGAATAGTAATTTTAGCATAATAAAATAATTCACTTATTTTAAAATAATAATTTTTAAAATAATTTACTTTTTAAAACAAATTTTACTTTTTTTTTCTTTTTGAGACAGAGTCTCACTATGTCACCCTTGGTAGAGCGCCATGGTTACAGCTCACAGTAACCTCAAGCTCTCGGACTTAAGCGATTCTCTTGCCTCAGCCTCCCAAGTAGCTGGGACTCCAGGCGCCTGCCACAACGCCTGGTTATTTTTTTGTTGTTACAGTTGTCATTGTTGTTTTAGCTGGCCCAGCCAGGTTCAAACCCGCCAGCCTCAGTATATGTGACCGGTGCCCTACCCATTGAACAATGGGTGCCACCTTAAAACAAATTTTATATATATATATTTTTTATTTTTTTGCAGTTTTTGGCTGCGGCCAGGTTTGAGCCCGCCACCTCTGGTATATGGGGCCGGTGCCCTACTCCTTGAGCCACAGGTGCTGCCCTAAAACAAATCTTAAAATGACAAATAATAGGCCAGACTTGATGGCTTAGGCCTATAATCCTAGCTTCTTGGGAGACCAAGGCAGGAAGATTACTTGAAGCCAGGAATTCCATACTAGCCTGAGCAACATGGCAAGACCCTGTCTTAAATAATAATAACTGTTAATATCAATAATAGTACCAGCCATGTGGCCTCCAAGCTGGGGTCCTCTGTATCTCATCTCCCTTGCCTCTAGCCCAGTTCACCTTTCAATACAAAAAGTTACTAAATCTAATAGATTTTTCATCTAAGATTTCTTCTACTGTCTGTGCCTCCACTGCCATGGCTTCATGCACCCTTGCTCAAATCATTGTCACTCTAAAGTCCCATCCCTGTCACTCCTCCCACTCAACCTTCCTGTCCAATGTGATCACCACCATGAGATTCCTGATTATTGTCATCTCCTGAATAAAAAACTCTTTATAGAGCCTCAGTGTTTATAAAGTGCAAACTTCTTCCCAAGAAATTCAAGGCCCTTGGCAGCTTAGAATTTTCTCCCCTCTGCAGCCTTTGTGCCTTCAATTTCCCCTCAAGACCGACAATTCCCAAAGCACATGACCCCTGGCCCAATGTTTGTTCATCCTACAGCCTCTGCCTGAATTCTGTTTCCTATTCAACTTCTTCACCTGGTATTTTGGTTAGCTATTGCTGTGCTTCACCTGGTATTTTTGTTAGCTATTCAAATCACCCTGAATCTTAGACCTTCAGGCTGGGCATCTGAAACACGGTGGTTATGGCACTGGCCACATGCTCCGAGGCTGGTGGACTTCAACCCAGCCCAGGCCAACTGAACAACAAAGACAACTGCAAAAAAAAATAGCCAGACATTGTGGAGGATGCCTGTATTTCCAGCTACTTGGGATGCTAAGGCAAGAGAATCAGCAACCTCAAACTCCTGGGCTTAAGCAATTCTCTTGCTTCAGCCTCCCAAGCAGCTGGGACTACAGGCACCCACCACAATGCCCAGCTATTTTTTACTGCAATTGTTATTGTTGTTCGGCAGGCCCGGGCCGGATTCGAACCTGCCAGCTCTGGTCTGTGTGGCTGGCACCCTAGCTGCTGAGCCACAGGCACTGAGCCAGACTCCACCTCTTGACAGAGGAGTGTCCACATCAGTTTTTAATCAGAGTGTGTGGGATGGGAAATATATTGGAGCACCCATCTTTAGAAAATGTAGTCTAAGATATGATATAAGCAGTTATAAGCTGAAATCTAACACCTGGATTGACTGGAGGAGGTGTTCAGATGAAGCAGGTGACAAGAGGGATTGCCTCTGTCTGTCTCTCTCTTTTCCCTTTTGAGGGGAGATTTGAGTGTCCCTGCAACAGAGCGAGAAGACCTAACTACAGGGATAAGGGTATAAGCAGCTGGTATCTAGATTTGTACCAGGGACTATTTTTTCAATTGAGGAGAATTTTTGTTTGTTTTCAATCCATTCCACAAGTCTCTTTTAATTGGTGAGTTTAAAGTATTAGTTAAGTCTAACTAAAGATTTGTTGGCCTTTCCACTTTGAAATTTCAGCAAGATTACTTGGATGCTTTGCCTTGGGACCAGGGGAGTAGGTTGAGAGTTCATGAAGACTTCTGCCATTTTGCTATTTGTTTTCTATATGTCTTAAATGTTTTTTCCTCTCAGTTTGTACCAGGTACTTTCTGACCTTCAGTGAAAAGCTCTGTCTCTAGGCCATACTCTTGACCTGCTGTAACTCTGTAGCCACTGCCTTGTCACTCATGTGGACACACCCATGGCCTCAAGTTCACTTTCAGCAGCCAACGGCACCAGCTATAAAGATTAGTCTTCATTCCTGCCACAAATCATCCCTTCCCATCTTCATGAACTCTTAACCTACTCTCCTCTGATCCCAAGGCAAAGCATCCATGCAGTCATGTTGCAATTTGAAAATGGAAAGACCAACAAATCCTCTTTAGTTAGATTCAAGTAACACTTTTGTTTTGAACATCTCCTGAGTGCCTGAGCTCCAGAGATGTGCAGATGAGAAATATTCTAAAAATTCTCCTGCCTAATGCATGAGCTTACTGGAAATAACGACAAAACAATGACATAGGAGCTACAGTAGAGTTGTGAACAAAATGTTTAAAAATGAAAAACAAGGAATAGAAAGAGAGCCATAGGTGTGGGGGAGGCTTCCACACATAGCTGATTGGACACCTCTACCTCTGTCCAGACAGTTGGGTTGGGCAAATTCATTCAATAGCAAATAAAGAGACAGGGTCTGGGGAGGAGTGGCTGGAGGACAGGTGTGTGCTTGAGAGGTCTGTGGCTTGGTGATCTGGAGAGTGAGGAGGGAAAACAAGAGAGAGGAAAGGGAGGGGGCAGGAGAGAGGTGACTATGTTGACAAAATATATGGACGCAAGATTGTGAGGGCCTTGTATACTCACTGTGCCCTTTCCTCTGTGAGTGGGAGGGAATGTATTTCTCACGGTTTTAGAGGCTAGAAAGTATAAGATCAAGGTGGATGCAGCAATGTGAGGGCTAGATTTCTGGTTTATCAATGGTGTGCTCTTCCTGTATCCTCACATGGTAGAAGGGAAGAGGGCCTCTCTCTGGTCTCTCTTATAAGGATCCTAATTCCATTCATGAATGTTCCATCCGCATGACTTCCCAAAGGCCTCTTTTTTTTCTCTTTTTGAGACAGAGTCTTATGTTGCCCTCAGTAGAGTGCCTTGGTATCACAGCTCACAGCAACCTCAAACTCTCGGGCTTAAGCAATTCTCTTGCCTCAGCCTCCCAAGTAGCTGGGACTACAGGTGCCTGCCACAGCGCCCGGCTACTTTGTGTGTGTGTGTATGTGTATGTGTGTATGGTTGTAGTTGTTGTTTGGCAGGCCCAGGTTGGATTCGAACTGCCAGCCCTGGTGTATGTGGCCGGCGCCCTAGCCACTGAGCTACAGGCACCAAGCCAAGGCCTCACCTCTTAATACTGTCACTTTGGAGGTTAGAATTTGGGGGAATGCAAACTTTCACACCATAGCCCTTACAAATAGAATATAGATAGAAAAAAGCTAGACAAAAAAGAATACATATGTTATGGTTCCATATAAATAAAGTTCATAAATAGGCAAAATTAATACATGCTGATAGAAGCCAGGAGAGTTTGATTCTTTTGGGGAGGAGTGGGCAGTGGCCGGGAGGGTCCCCGAAGGGGTTCTGAGTTTCTAGCATTTTTTTAAATTTATTGTTGGGGATTCATAAGGGCTGAGTTTCTAGAATTTTTTTTTCTTGACTTGAGGTAATTATCAGGTAGATTCACCCTGTATTAACAATTGAGCTGTATGTACACTTAGGCTTTGTATACTTAGGCACTCTTCTCTATACACGTTATACTTTAATCTTCCAAAAGAAAAGGAAAAAAACTAGCCCATGAAAAGAAACCAACCAGGATTGTCTAGGTCAGAGACAGTAATGATGCCTATTTTCTTTATAGTCCAGTAGAAGACTGATTGTCAAAAATATTCATGTAAGGCCTGGCCCAGTGGTTCACACCTATAATCCCAGCACTTTGGAAGGCTGAGGCAAGTGGATTGCTTGAGCTCGGGAGTATGAGACCAACCTGAGCAAGAATGAGACCCCATCTCTAGTAAAAATAGAAAAACTAGCAGGTGTTGTGACAGGTGCCTGTAGTCCCAGCTACTTGGGAGGCAGGATCACTTGAGCCCAAGAGTTTGAGGTTGCTGTGAGCTATGATGCTCCAGAATTCTATATATGTATAAGTAAAATAAAGAATGGGTATTCTGTGGTAGTCAGGTACAATGTATTATATATGTCAATTAGACCAAATTTATAGACATTGTGGTTTCAGTATTCTACATCCTTTCTGATATGCATCTGCTGTTCCATTGGTTCCTAAGAGACATGTATTAATTTCTTCCCCTATCCTTATGTATTTGTCCATTTCTCCTCATAGTTATGTAAATTTTTGTTGTACACATTTTGATGGTTTGTTATTAGTTTTATGCAAATTTAAAATTTTATGTCATCCTAAACTGGGTGCAGTGGCTCACACCTCTAATCCTAACACTCTGGTAGGCTGAGGCGGGAGGATTGCTTGAGTTCAGGAGTTTGAAATCAGCATGAGCAAGAGCAAGACCCTGTCTCTGGAAAAAAAAAATACATATGTGTGTGTGTGTGTGTGTGTGTGTGTGTGTGTGAGATGAGTTTAATCTTTTTAAAAAAAACCACACCTTTTGGGGGCAAAACACGATTGTAAGAGGGTCTTTTCCTAACAAATGCAACCAGTGTAACATGGTTTCTTGTACCCTCAATGAATCTCCAACAATAAAAAAAAAAAAAGAAAAAAAAATATCACAAAATATTCCTCTTCATCTCAAATAATGCTTTTTGCCTTACAATTTACTTGTCAGATATTAATAAAGCTACATAAACTTCCTTTTGATTAGTATTGGAGTGACATTGATTTTTCAAATATTTTACTTCCATTTTTCCTATAACTTTATATTTCCATTATGGTTCCAATAAGGAGCATATGAATTTTTTGATCCTATGTTTCATCTCTTGGTCTGGGAGTTATAGCCTTTTATAATAGTTATCCTACAAGATAGCATGCATCCTGAACATACTGAAATTTAATATTGATGATACATTTATTCTCTCTCCAAGACACTGCAAACTTAAAATATTTCATTAACAATTCCTTTTATCTCCATCTTGACCTATGTAATATTGTTGTATATTTTAATCATCTGTATATGTTAATCTCAGTTAGACATTATTATTGTTGTTTTTTATATAACCAATATTTGTTTACATTTACAAACATATGTTTTCATATTTTTCATCATTCTTCTTTCCTTGCACATCCAATATTCTATCCATCTTTTCTGCCTGAAGAATAATCTTCAGTATTTCCTTTGAGGAGGCTAGCTGATGGTAAATACTATATTTTTGTTTGCTAAAAAAACCTTCATGTCATTTTCAGAGGAGGGATACAGGATATTCCAGGCAGTATATCTCCAAGAAAAAACAAATTGAAGATTAACTGATGTGTTTGACTGGATTAGAGGAGATTTACCCTGAAAGGACAAGGAGTCTTAGCAAAGCATCTCAAGAATGGAAGAAAAAATATCCAGTGTACTCAGCCCTACTATGAAGCTAATTTAAAGGTTTCATATGAAGGCTATAACCCAACTATAACACAAGAATATGGGAAGGGAGGGGAGGGGAGAGGTTGGGGTGGAGGAAGGGTAATTGGTGGGGCCATGCCTATGGTGCATCTTAGAGGGGTACAGGCGAAACTTACTAAATGCAGAATACAAATGTCTTCATACAATAACTAAGAAAATGCCATGAGGGCTATGTTGAGAAGTTTGATGAAAACATTTCAGATTGTTTATGAAACTAGCACATTGTGCCCCTTGATTGCACTAGTGTACGCAGCTATGATTTAATTTAAAAAAAAAAAAAAAAAAGGAGGCTTAGGGAGACAATGAGAAAACACACCCAATTGACACCTGACTCCATAGAGGGTCAGATTATTTTAAAAGACAAATTTATCACTCAAGCAGCTCCAGACATTCAAAGAAAACTCCAGAAATTGGCTCTAGGTCCAGACCATAACCTGGAGAACCTTCTTAAAACAGCCACTATGGTCTTTTATAACCGAGACCTGGAGAGAAAGGAGCAGAAAAGAATGACACCTCTAGTAATGGCACTCCAACAAACGAGCAACTTTCAAGGGCAGAGGGAAACCAGAGGAGCTAAAAACAAGTGCTTCCAATGTGGTCAGGCTGGCCACTTCAGAAAAGACTGCCCCCAGCAGCACCACTGGCTGGGCAAGCCTCCTGGCCCCTGTCCAGAGTGCAAGGGTGACCACTGGAGGGTGGCCTGTCTCCGGAGGCGAAGGCCTCCTGGGACTATGGCCCCATCAGAGCCCAAACTGGACTGAGGGTGCCTAGGGCAAATTCTCATGGCTCCAGCTTGGGTCATCACCCCTCAAGAGCCCCAGGTTTGCCTTATAGTGGAGCGCAAGGAGATAAAATTTCTTTTGGACACTGGATCAACCTTTTCTGTACTTCTCTCTAACCCTGGTCTTTTATCTCCCAAATCCCTAACTATACAGGGGGTGTCTGGAAGCTGGTTACCAATTTTTTCTCCCAGCCTTTAAGCTGCAAATGGGATGACTTGCTGTTCTCTCATGCCTCCCTAATCATCCCTGAAAGTCCTGCTCCCCTTTTGGGGAGGGACATACTAACTAAAACAGGCACTTTTCTCTCCTGGAGATCTAGCCATGATCAAAACTCTCCCCTCTAATTCACCTTCCCTAACCCCAACTTGGGAAGTCCCCTTTCCTGTTATCTTGTCTTCTTCTACAGCTGTTAAAGTTATAGGAGTCGATTCCTGCATACATCATTCACGAGTAAAGTCCTGGAACACTCCATCTTCTACGGAAGCAGACAATAAAGACAGCCAGCCACAGACCACCTACACTTGTGAGCCAAAAGAAAGTTTGAAGTTATCATTTAGGAAACAGCAAGAAAAATCCTAATATGGTTTTCTTTTAGCATCACTGAATAAGTGATTTTGACCTGATGCTGTTCTACCTTTGCCTGTTACTGATTACACTAATCGGATTTATGTTTTCCAGAAATGTCATCAAGCCACATGCAATAAAGATGGTTCCAGTCCATGAACCCCTGTATCACTCTCCCTCTGCAGAAACCCTAACTGCCCCCTTCTATCATCACCCGATTCAGCAGGAAGCAGTTAGATTGAGTGTTTGCCCTTTTTCCCTAACAGCAGTTAGAATTTCTACTCGCAGGACATTTGGAGTCCCAGCCAGCTCAGTGGAGCTGGCAGACCTGCTGCTTCTTCCTTGGTCGGTGCTGCAGCAGCCAGCTCAAGAACCAGTGGGCTGGATGACAGGCAAGGAGGGGGACCTCCAACCCCCACTGGAGGCTCCAATAGCCAAAAAGGCTGGACAACTGCGGAGGAGGCACCTGTGCCTTGGTGTCTTCTTCACTTTACACTTAGGACTAAATGTGGAACCTCCATTTCCTATGCCTAGGTCAATTTCTTGTGAATTTCCTAGGCCTCAATTCCAAGAATAGACTGTGTCCATTCATTGATACATTCATTCACTTTGCCCTTGGCGGAAGGGACTGTGTTCATTCGTTTCCTGGCCAAGGAACCCATACACTATATATACCCCGAGACTAAAAGCCTGAAGGGGGAGACAGGGAAAGACCGGGAGAGAAACGGAGAGAGATTTTTCTCTCCCCACTTGAGTTCTCTCTCTCTACCAGGAGCTTTAGTGTTTTCTGTATTCTTTTCTGTAAATAAATTCTGTCTTACCACTGGGGGAAAAAAAAAAAGAAAGGACAAGGAGAATGGTAATTAAAATAACAGCAAATATCATCACAATTTGGGAGTGATAATTTATTTCCTAGACTTGATGCTGACAGCATTAAATGCCTTCAATGACAGCACCGGGAGAAGGAAACTGCCCTCCAGGGCAGAACCCCAGAAGGGCCCAGGAGCAGCAGATTCAGCAGCCAGGCTGGAAACCCGAGCACTTGTTCTATTTCCAAAGCAGACAGGCTCCAGATCCTTTCTGCCATTATGTAATCCAGGTGGCTGTCCTTCTCCGCCTTTGGCAGGAGAGAGGTTTGCCCTTTGAGAGGGTGATCCAGGGAAAATCTGGACTCAGAAGCATCAGCGATGGTTACTCAACTAAAACCAAAAGGATTCATGGGCTGTGGCTGGTGGCTCAGTGATTAGGGCGCCAGCTACATACACCGGGCTGGCAGGTTCGAACCTGGCCCGGGCCAGCTAAAAAACAATGACAACTGCAACAACAAAAATAGCTGGGCATTGTGGCAGGCACCTATAGTCCCAGCTACTTGGAAGTCTGAGGCAAGAGAATCACTTAAGCCCAAGAGTTTGAGGTTGCTATGAGCTGTGACGCCGCAGCACTCTACTCAGGGCAACAGCTTGAGACTCTGTCTCTAAATAAATAAATGAACAAATAAAAAAAAACCCAAAAGGATTCACTCATCCTTTCAGCAGAGATGTGTCCTGTGCCTATAGTGGCTTGACATGGTAACAGAGCTACAGAACTAGCCAGACATAGTCCCTGTCCTCACAGGCAACATTCTAGAGGGGACTGAGGGGAAGCCTACTTGCGAAATTGTGAGACTTTCTCAACCCCCTGCCCCTATTCTGTGTCCCCAGATCACTGGCTGCCCTGTTACACTTCCCAGCCATCTGGAGTCCTAATCCTTTGCATGTGATCTGCAAACAATCTCTTTTGGAACTCCCTACAATGAAGCCATCAGTGGACAAGTGCCACCCATCCTCATAGAGAACCTAGCCAGTGTCAGGCACCTCTCCTTGATTTACACATGGATAACGGAGGAGCTCCAGACTTCTAAGAGAACATGAAGAACATAGACAAAAGCAGCCAGATAAAGAAAATGCGATGATACTGAGAGAAGAAGCAAACTTAAAGTATATGTGTCTATCCTTGCTATCCTCAGAGAGGTAGGAAAGAATACAGTATAAAATCAGAAGGGAATACCAAAGAGTAAGAAAGATGGCTTGGAAATTTAAAATATGGCAAAAGAAATTAAAAAATCAATAGAAGAATTGAAAGAAAACCCATTCAGAAAGTAAAACAAAGAAAAGATAATAGAGGAGAAACAGATTTATAAATCTGTTACAGGACTGATTTAGAAAGTCTAAATTTGAAACAACAAAGATCTAAAAAAGAAGAATTCAGAAGATAGGAGAAATTTTCCCACAGCTGAAGAAGAGAGTTGGTAGATAGAAAGGGTTCAGCAAGCACCTGAACCAAGGGGCCACACTATGAAATTACAGGCTTTTTTTTTCTTGAGACAGAATCTCAAGCTGTTGCCCTGGGTGGAGTCACGTGGGGGTCACAGCTCATAGCAACCTCAAACTCTTGGGCATAAGCGATTCTTTTGCCTCAGCCTCCCAGGTAGCTGGGACTACAGGCGCCTGCCACCATGCCTGGCTATTTTTTGTTGTTGTTGCAGTTGTCATTGTTGCCCTAGCCAGTCCAGGCTGGGTTCGGACTCACCAGCCTGGGTGTATGTGGCCGGCACCCTACTCACTGAGCTAGAGGAACCACCACCGAAATTGCAGATTTTTAAAGCCTTCCATGGAGAGTAAGGAGAAAAAGGACAGATTCACAGCATGCAGAATTAAAATTGCCATCAGTATTCTCAACAGTATCATTGGAAGTTAGAAAACGATAGGACAATGCATTTTAACATTATGAAGAAAAATTCTTACCAACTCTATATATGAAATTCCTAAACTATTACACCAACCAAGCATGACATTAGAAGTTGTTTACAGAGACCCAAGATCCTAGGAAGCCAGTGGAGGACTGATGTGATAAATCATCAAAGGCAGTGAAGGGTGGAGACTTCCCAAGCTGGTAGTGAAGGGAGACCCCCAAATGACAGCTGGCAGCAAGCCCAGAGCATGTGGGATGGTTCAGAGCAGGAAGTCAGGGCACTTGGGAAGGTATATCTCCAAAAAAAGAAAAAAATAACGCCAATAAATTGGTGAGCTTGATTAGAGATAACTCCTTTGTCAGAGACATCGAACTGATTAATGAGATTTATAGAAAATTTAGAGAACCACAGAAAAGGTCACCATAAATTCCTAGGAAGACAAAGTTGTACAAGAGAGAAAACCTATTCAAGAACACTATAAAGCTCAGCTATAAAAAAATTACATCTCGTAATATTATAAATCCTGAATATTGAGTTGAGAGACTTGAGGAAGAAGAAGTGTAGTGTGTGTGTGTGTGTGTGTGTGTGTGGACTGTGGAGAGGAAAGAGGTGTGTGCATGAGCTAAATTCATATTTTTTTTTTTGAGACAGAGTCTCCTATGTCGCCCTCGATAGAGTGCTCTGGCGTCACAGCTCATAGCAACCTCAAACTCTTGGGCTTAAGCGATTCTCCTGCTTCAGCCTCCCAAGTAGCTAGACTACAGGTGCCCAGCACAACACCCAGCAATTTTTTTGTTGCAGTTATCATTGTTGTTTAGCAGGCCCTGGCCAGGTTTAAACCTGCCAGCCTGGGTGTATCTGGCCGGTGCCCTACTCACTGAGCTATGGGTGCCACCTAAATTCTTTTTTGTTGTTGTTAACTTGTATAAATTTATAAGGTACAGTTAAGTGCAGTTTTGTTACAAACATAGATTGTGTAGTTGTGAAGTCAGGGCTTTTAGGGTATCTGTCACCTAATAATATGCATGCCCCCATTAGCCATTTCTCATTATCCATCCCCCTTCCTTCCAAGTCACCATCATCTGTCATTTCACACTCTATATCCATGTGAGCTTTATTTAGCTCCCACTTCTGAGTGAGAACATGAGGTATGTATCTTTCTGTGCCTGACTTGTCTCACTTAAGAAAATGACCATCTATGATAACGTTGCTGCAGGACATGATTTCATTCTTTTTTTTTTAAGTAGGCATCTTTCTTTCATTATGTGCTGTGGGCAAATATGCCATAAACAACATTTTCTTCATTTGAAAGTGGCAAATGTAACAGATGGGAAAATCTCTGTTAATGACATATTAGCAATCTTACATCTCTATATTTTGCAAATACAACCTTGTTCTGAATTATAGTGAATTATCTGCAAGTGTGGGTGTTGACGACATTAGTAGGGCTCATCATCCTTGCCTTTCTTTCCAGGGATGTGGAGAATGTCCTTCCTAACTCTTGTTTTATTAAGTAGGGATGAC
>CAUYON010093497.1:0-75003 GCA_963573935.1 Arctocebus calabarensis
TTATTAAAGGTAGAGTATCAATGTCTTTATATAGTGATCAAGAAAATGCCATGAAAGCTATCTGTAACAGTACGATCAAAATATTTCTGAATGTATATGAATCGTGCCCTATGATTGCACCAATGTACATAATTATGATTCAATAAAATTATTAAAAAAAAAACTGGTCTCATGCTTGGCTTGGTGCCTATAGCTCAGTGAATAAGGCACGGGCCACATACAACGAGGCTGGCAAGTTCAAGCCTGGCAGGTTCGAGCCTGGCCTGGGCCTGCTAAACAACAATGACAACTGCACCCAAACACCTGCAAAAAATAGCCAGGCTTTGTGGTGGGCACCTGTAATCCCAGCTACTCGGGAGGCTGTGGCAGGAGTATGGCTTACACCCAAGTGTCTGAGGTTGCTGTGAGCTGTGAGCCACGGGGGAAAAAGTAAGATTCTGCCTTAAAAAAAAAAAAAAAAAAAAAAGGTCTCATACTTCTAAGCACATTATAAAAAGAGAGACAGAATTATTTACAGCATGAAGCTATTATCATCAGCAGGCAAAGATTTGAAGCAGACATAATGCAGTGCCTCCTTCCAGACGGGAACAAAGTATTTACCAGAGTCCCATGACCATCCATATTCTATCTTTTGAAAGTCCCCACAGAACTAAACCCAACATCCCTTACACCAAGCAGCACCCAGATAATGTCAGCTCAGCGTCTGGCTGTGCACCCATCTGACTGAGCTGTTGCCCATTCTCTCCAGCCTGAGGACGCCCGCTTCACTGGCTGGTTCCTCCTGCCAGCAGCGAGTTGGCAATCAGTAGAGATGGTGACTCCTGCTGACTCATCTCTGTGTTCTTCCCCTAGACACTGGACCCACGTTGCCATCCAGGGCACATCCACTCACTGACATAGAGATCTCAGTGTGCCCCAAGATAGCAACACAGTGAGTACATATTTTTCAAGTGTTCTCTGAATAACCTTCTTGGTCAAAAGGAATGAATACACTGTTCTCGGTGAAAAAGAATAGTCTCTTACCATCCTAAAAAGGAATACAACGTTCTTAGTAAAAAAATTAAACAAGATTACTTGGGTTTTAGCATTCAGATAGAATGAATGCAGGGTGGACCGTATACTCCCCAGAACAGGTACAGATGTGTAACTATAAAGCCTCGAGCTATGGGGCCCATTCCCTCTCCTGATTACTAGTTGTGAACTTCAGGGGCAGGTACTTAACCTCCTCCAGAGCCTAATTAATGGTCCTCGTCTATAAAATGGTATTTTGATTAACAACCAAATATAGTCACCAACCCTGAATTGTGTTTGCTGTCGTACAATCTAAAGGTTAAACTAGCTACAACAAAACACTTCAGCTCTCTTTGTTTCCTGATCAGTGACAGAGGTCTTAACTAATTAACAGAGCGGATTTTTGCAATGGATTTTCACTGGTGGGTTTTGTCATATTTAATTCCCTAGATTAATTAGAAATGTTATTCACACTACTATATATATCATTCTTGCATAAAGAAGATGTACAAAAGCTATACCTTTCAAATAAGACTTCAACTTTGGTTTTTAAAGAACTCAGCTAGAATTTAAGATTTTGGTTAGATTTTGGTTATGATGATTATGAAATTAAGTAACTCCTGTCTCTAGAACAACTGCTGTATGTGCGTCTTTCACACAAGTGGCAGAGAGAACCCTTAGAGAACAAAGCACTGGGCGTAATTGTTTACCTAGTATGGAATATGACTGAGCTCATGTTACAAGATTTGGTCTAAAATATAATTCTGTTATGAAGGACAAACCCTTCAAATGAGAACAAATAACTCTCATTACCTGCCAGTAACTGCAGGTCTTGCCAATTAAAAAATAGAAGGTGCCACCAAAAAAAGTCACGGTCACAAATAGCCAAACTTTGAGAAATCAATTTATAATAGGAGGAAAAATAAAAGAAAATGACTTTATATTTTACAAGGATATACAGGATTTTGTGCGGACAACATGTGCTGTCACGTGCCTGGGACATGGACAATCCTAACAGGTTCGTCTGCGTTGTGTAGATCAAACGGCCCTGGCTCAGAACTTGGCGGCAGCCCCATCGGAATTTCTGCTTCTCGCTGCTCACTGTCCTTCCTCATTAGATGAACAGTGACCAGAGGACAGATTCCCCTGCATTCTCCTCTGTTCTTCCAAAGTAAGATAAAGTACAGACTCTTCACCTGCTTTCTGTCTCATGATGGGCCCTATCTCTGTCTCTGTTTTATTACTGAAATCAAGGAGCTGTCAATCCTTAGGGACCATCTTTGAAAGCCAGGGATCCACGCCTAACACACTCAGCTCCCAGTAACATCCCGACCTACTTCTACTCTAGGATATCCCAGAGTTGAAACTTGAAGGCACCACCAGGAGGAGTGGGGAGAGGAAAGACTGAAGCACAGCTGTCACCACCTTCCACAGAGGACGCGGGGCCAGACGCCAGTGAGTGCCTGAGACTGGATAGTACCAAACCCGACGTATGTTTTATTTTATCATATACACCTATGATAAAGCTTAATTTATAAGTTAGGCATAGTAAGAGGTTAAGAATAATAAAATAGAATAATTATAATGATGTACCATAAGTTACATGGGCACAGTCGCTCTTTCTCACAATCTTGTTGTACTACACTCACCTAAAGTTGACCACAGTGGAACGCTGGTAACTGGACCAGTGAACATGAAATCATGGATAATCAGGGCTCTCAACTCTGAATTGTGTTCTGAGATTCTCTACTTTCTGGCTACATTTGATGCTACAATAGTGAAGAGCAAATACAACAACCCTTACGTGTAACTTTAAATGGAATTTTACGTTTAGGCATATTGGTACCAAAAAATCAAATGCCCATGACCAAAAGTCCCACCAACAAGAGATTGCACAGCCCTTAAGAAGGACAATTTTCCACCAGCCCAGGTTTTAGAAAACATTTAAAATGCTGACTCTGACTAAACATTTCTCAAGGGAGTAGACAAAATCTGGTCCCTACTCCTACAGCTCAGAACATATATAGTCTTGCCATGGGGATAAGATCACTGTATCACAGATAAATTAATATGTAAGAAAACAAACAAATCCAGAAAAATACACTTTTAACACTCAATGAATATAGACAAATTAACTTGTGGCAAATGTTCTACATGGCAGTTGCGTAAGAAGTCAAAAATTAACAAGAGCACTGAACACTGCATTGCACTTCACCTGCATTAATACATATGCCTTGTGTATAATGAAGGGCAAGAGTAACCAACGACAGCTTTGGGAAAGGGGGATGCAAAAAGCTTGTTCTAAATTAGGCACAGCACTGGTTAAAAAACAGACCAAATACACCAGCAAAGCATCAGCAGAAGAGGCACTGGGCTATTCGTCTGGCTGGATATAATCTCAAGGAATCAAAGAACCCACAAGAGAAAAAACAAAAAAAGGTAAATCCATGTTTAAATTCTTTTCCCCATAAAGCAGGCTTCGTGAGAAGCTGACCAGAGTGGATGAATTCTCTGAGAGATGCGGGCTGATCTTGGAAGAATGTGCTCGCTAACGGTGATTTGTGTTCCCGTGATGTACTCCAAGGATGCACCGGGGACTTCAAAACGAACCCATCAGCACACATTCAGAGGGCTTTTAGGATCTCAGATAAGCCCGGATGGAGATGCTTAGTTTCTTACCTATGAAAACACATTTCTGTGCAGCAAAAGGATGGAGTTAGTTAAAGCCCCCAGAGACCTGGCGCTATCACTTAGCAACACAGGTCACCAGAATGAGAGTTGAACTTGCGGACAAGTCTGATTAGAAAACACTGAGGATTAGAGAGAAGGAACAAAGGACTGAATCTGAAAGTACTTGCCTGTGACCTTCATCTCTCTGTATCAGTGACTTGCAACCAGGGTGCCATGGCCCCCCAGTGTGCTGTGAGCTCTCAGGTGTGCCGTGAAATTTTTTAAAGATCATTAATGATTTTCAAAAGAAGTTCAAAGCACAGTAAGTATATTCTTTTTTTTCACTCTTGTTTTCCAATATATGTGTGCCATGGAAGCTTAACTATAGGTTCACGCATACCTTGAAATAAAAAAAAAAAGTTGAAAACCACTGTTCTACAGTGCCATTAGACATTCCTTCTTACAACTTCTTAAAAACTGTTTCCCTATCTCTTTTCATTTACCCTTAAAGGTGAATGATACCATCCTGAGAAATTTTGGGATACTAAGGTTCGGTAAGGAATTCTGTACAGGTATACAGGCAGGCATTCAAACGTCCTGTAGGGAAGATCTTTCTGTATTTAGAAAATGACACTTTCCCTGGAAATGACAGGGAACCCAGCTCTGCGGCAGCCGACTTGCGCCTCCGACAGGCAAGGAAACGCAGCCTGGGGAATTAAGGCTGCTTGCCCACTGCCTCACGAGATGTCTGCTGGAACGAGACTTCATTAGGACACAAAGCGTTTGAAACCAGACACTGGCTCATAAATTTGCCCAAGTAGTTAAAGCGTCAGAATCTGCTGATTTGGGAAGAGTGGCAGGAAATGTTGACAGGCCCCCATCGTCTGAGTTCTCGTCCCTGCTGCCCACTGACAGGCAGGCAGCAGACTCCAGCAGGGGAGAACACGCATCTCAGGAAAAACTGTTAGTTGAAAATTTCTCAGGCAAATTTAGGCTTCCTGGAAATAAGGAAGAGGCCCCAGCGTGTTATTTTCTCAACAGCGGCACACACTGGATCAGCCTGCAGGGCGCAGCCAGTACGCTGGAATGCAAGGGGGACCACTCTTTACCCAGAGCCTCCGGGAGCACCAGGTCCTGTTTTAAGGACCTTTCAAATCTTCAAGACAATTGTGAGGTACATGTGATTATCTGCATTGTAAGATCTACAAAAGAGGGCCTCTGGTAGTTTAAATAATTTGTCCAAGGTCACTCAGCTTGGCAAAAATCAATATTTGGACCAAAACTGTCTACTTTATTAACTTGGATTTTCAGCCTCAGCGTCTATCTCAACCAGGCCAGGGGTCCTTTTATCCCTACTTACAGGCTTAAAACTTTCTGTCTTTAAAGCCAGACTTGACCTCAGCAGTATCTGACGTTACACTGTAACCACGTGCCCTAATTCTTCAACGCTCCCTGCTCTTGGAGAAGCTGACATCCCTCATTCTCTGGCTCTGGGTTCTTCACCATTAAATAGAGTTTTAACCTGAACTCTAGCCCTGAATATACAGCCTTGATTCCTGTTGCAGACTATGTAAAGGCAAATTTATGCAACAGCAAGCCCAACAAAAACCTCTCGCTAAAGACAGTTTATCCCCTATCACTCTCTGTGAAACCTATACACACACACACACACATCCCTATATTAACAGGAGGATTCTTGAAAGCATTATTTGAATGCAAAGGCATTTATTTCTGTTTACAAGATGACCACACTTCTTTACTTAGGACAAACCTTATTTTAAGCCAATTGTCCTAGCATACTTATGAACAGTGCCCTGTTCGACTCTCAAAATCATCTGAGTTCAAAGGATAAACATTAAGGTTATCTAATCGTGTGTACTCCTGAAGTACTGTGAAGACACTCTACGAACTTCACTTAATCTTTTTAAAATTTTCACAATAGCTTGAAGGTGGCACTTGTGGCACAAAGGAATAGGGCACTGGCTCCATATGCTGAAGGTGGTAGATTCAAATCCAGCCCCGGCCAAAAACAGCAAAAAAAAAAAAAAAAAAAAATTCACAATAGCTTGAAATGTACTTATTTATTCTCATTATGCAAATGAGTTAAATAAAACTTGGAGAAGTTAAAATATTTGAAATGAAATCCCACGCTCACTCACTGTAAATAAAATTCAAAGCCAGAACAACCCCGGCTGTCATATCGATGTCAGCCAGGGCTTTCTCGGGCTCCTCTAGAGTGGTGGTCCCCACTCCACCCCCACCAACCTGTGCAGGTCTAGGCCTGTTAGGAAATGGTGCATAGCAGGAGGCCAGTGACAAGCAGGCTAGTTGCGCCTCATCTGTATTTAAAGCTGCTCCCCCTCCTGCCAGATCAGGGCCAGCACTAGACTGTCCCAGGAGCACCAACCCTACCTTGAACTGTGTGTGCCAGGGCTCTTGTTAGCATGCACCTATCAGAATCTAATGCCTGATGATCTGAGGTGGAGCTACAATGCAGTGCAATCATCGCCAAACCAGCCCTTCTCCTCTCCAGCATCCATGGAAAAACTGTCTTCCATGAAACTGGCTCCTGGTGCCAAAAAGGTTGAGGCTGCTGCACCAGAACATCTGTATGCCCCACAATCAATGACCTTTTATTTCCCTTCTCAGGATGGATGGAAGGTGGCTTCCAATTAGATTTAAAATATACCATGATAACGTAACTCCAAAGTAAAGGGAATAAAGACATAGAAAAATAAAACAGAGAATTAAAACTGAGCAGATGTAAGAGTACTATCACAATATTTGACATAAGATTCAATATTCTGACTTCCTATGAGGGGAAGCAAATTTGGTTTACAAACCAAGTATCAATGAGGAAAAAAAAAAAATCAACTGCCCCAAAGAAACCTACTTACACCTGATACTAAGTTCAGAAAACAGCAAACCATTTCTTCCTAAAGGTACTCACAGAAGGGACCCTATAATCTGATGAGTAAAGACAATAGAATATTAACAGGAGACTCAAAAATTTTATAGGCTTTCTTTCCTGTAGCTTCCTTAGATATTGGCTAATGGCACCGCTCCAAACCGCAACTCAGAACATGGATTGGGGGAGGGGAGGGAAAGGAAACACCACTGATTTCACAGGACACCCATAAAATGCCACTGGGGTGTGTAAATGTTGGTGGGGATTAATCCTGGGATAGATTTTAGCACATTTAATAATTTAGAGTCTTTAATCGGTATTCATAAAGCAATCATCCACAGATAATGTTTGATTCGCCTGAACATGGACAGATACAAGGAACAGCTATCTACTTCCAGAAAAGAACTTTGCTGTCTATTCGATTCAAATGAAAAAGAGAACTTGATTTCCCCTTTGTGTAGCTTCATCTTACAGGTGTGCCATCCACACCTTCTGTGCTGGAGGACGTGATACACTGACAAATTGATAAATCAGAAGTCAGTAACATGGGCAAAATATAACAAGAATATGATGGTTTTCAGGAAAACATTTACAGTCCTGGCTTATGTTTGATTTTTTTTTTTTTTTTTGAGACAGTCTAACTTTGTTGCAATCGGTAGAGTGTCGTGACGTCACAGCTCACATCAACCTCAAAATAGGGCTCAAGCGATTCTCTTGTCTCAGCCTCCCAAGTAGCTGGGACTATAGGCACCCATCACAACACCTTTTTTTTTATTTGTTTGTTTTTTGAGATAGTCTCACTTTGTCACCCTTGGTAGAATACCATGGTTTCATAGCTCACAGCAACCTCAAACTCTTGGGCTCAAGCAATTCTCTTATCTCAGCCTTCTACGTTGCTGGGACTATAGGTGCCCACTACAACACCTGACTATATTTAGCCTGCTCTGGTACACACTGGTCTCAAACCTGTATGCTCAGGCAATCCACATGCCTCAGCCTCCCAGAGTGCTGGGATTACAGGTGTGAGCCACCACACCTGGCCTATGTTTATATTTTTATAATAAGAATGATATATGTAATTATCCATCCTAAGGATGTAGGAGTATACTTTGTCCAAAATATAAAAGTCAAATTTTTAAAGTGATATTGTCACAGTAAATGACAGTAATAAATAAAATATTCAACTTTTCCTTTATATATATATTTAAAATACTTCTAGATACTTCCATGTTTTCCTCAAATGCAGAATCATCCACCAATGGGCACTACGCATTTTATAGAGAAAAAGCTCTAGGCTTTGTGGTGGTGTAATATATGTCTTTTGTTTTGCGTTTTGTCTCTAAACTGAAACACATTTGGAGTTCTAAATCTCAGTAGTAACACCTGCCATAGATTGATTCCAGTATTCCACATATTCTGATTCTCTCCTACTGTAACTGAATACAGCATATTTGGTTAGTATTTATATGGAGATATACAACCTTAATACTAATAGTTTCTGGTTTACATTGCAGTCAACCCAAATGAATGTCAATTGTTAAAAAAAAATCAGGAACCTTCTTGGCTAATTATATGGTTTTTCGTGTCCTCAAGAGTAGTTCTTAAATGCAGAAAAGATTATTCAAAAGCTTTCATTTAGTTTCTATAATAATAATCAATTTTAGAATATCATTAAAAATACATGCCTGCTAATGAATGCTGTATGAGCCACATCTAAATCTAAATTTAAATTAAATTGTGGCACTGTATTAGTGCCACAGGATTTGTGTCTTGCCTTATAATAAGAGAATAGTAGATAAGGAGGAAGAGGAGGGGAAGTTGAGGTAGAAGAAAAATGGTACCTTGTTCTGGGACACAGTTCCTAACTAAGAAAAGATAACACTGTGTAAAGAACCTGAAAGCAAGTGTCTTATTTTTCCAGGTCAGATTACTTCCGCTGTTACACCAGTATTACTTAGGATCAAAATAATTTTGAAATCATTTTCTCCTAGCACCTTGAGAGGCTGAGGCAAAAGGATTGCTTGAGGCCATGAGTTTAACATCAGCCTGAGCATGAATGAGATTCCGTCTCTACAAAAAAATGGAAAAATTAGCCAAGCATGGTGGTGGGCACCTGTAGCCCCAGCTACTTGAGAGGCTGAGGCAGGAGGATCACTTAGTCCCAGGAGCTGGAGGCTGCTGTGAGATATGATGAGACCACTGCACTCTACCCTACGCAAGAGTGAGACCCTGTCTGGGGGGGGGGGGGAATTTGCTTCCTTTAGTTTTTATATATACCCCCTAAATAAAAATGCTTTCATTTGAGAGCAATTATAAAGCAGAAAGTCCTGCTTTTTAAAATCTAAAATTGAAGCACTGATTCTTATTAGTGGAAGTTAATATACTTAATTTTCACTAAAATGTTACCAAATTCATTTTCATATTTCAGTCTTATGGATGAGCTAACATGTAAAAGTCATGTAAATTGATTACATTTAATTTGCTGTCAATTCTGCATTGCGATTTCATAAATTTCATCAGGGTTTTCAATAAAGGTCAAAATTCTTACTTTCCTAAACCAAGTAATATATATCAGTGTTATATTCTAAAAACTCATTATGTGACGTATTTTAATTCTGTAGGGTATTTTTAAAAATGCTAGTTTTAAAAGTAAATTACATTATAAATGAGAATAATTACATCACGAGCATATGTCACAAAGTGGACAAATCAGAAGAAGATAACTGATAGAGATCATCCTTTAAATGATAACATTTCACTGGCATAGATCAGAATATAAGGTGACTGTCAATGAAAATATTCCACTACACTAATATAAAGGCAAGAATTATTGTACATCACAATATTTTACAACAGTGTTATTCCTATGCTTTCTGAGTACTGACGGCTTATAAACCAATTAAAAAGATATAAGAATTAAATAAAAATTCAGTGTTCATGAATATACATTTCATTCATATTCTGAACTAATTAAGTAAGCAGCTATCTTACTATTAAGTAAGCTTTAATAGTCTTTTCACACAGAATTGAGAAAACTTTTATGGTTATGTTTTTGTTGGGGTAGGTTGATAGAGATTAGTTCACTTAAATGTGCATAAATTACCATTTCTTTCTTTAGGAGTTCATTACTGCGTTCGTCTCATGTATGATTCCCATCATACAAGAGTAAGAAAGAATCTTAGAAAATCAGAAAAGGAACACTGTCCATTTGGGACTCAATATTACAACCTTAACAAACAGACACCAAGAACATAAATTTTTTGAGATGGAGAAATTGCAAGGTACTATTAAGTACTACTGAGCAGGTAGATTGATTTCATCTCAGGCCCTGACCATTGCACTGGAGTATCCTATCCAAACTATGATTTGATTCTTGCTCCTCTTAGAGCAGTGGTTCTCAACTTTCCTAATGCCATAGCCCTTTATTACACTTTCTGTGGGTCGCAACCCACAGGTTGAGACCCACTGTCTTAAAGAAATGTGACATACCAAGAAAAATTCATTGCCCACATCTTCAAACAAAAAACACAGTCAATGAAGACAAATGTGTCAACTCTCACAATGAGCATCAACCATCAGGCTAAGCAATGTAATTAAGCAATGTGCCTAATATATGTCAACACTTTCTTAGTTATCGAGGACATAGTTTCAGACATGGTCCTTGACTTCCAGAAATCTCACAAATGATATAGGAATATCCTTAGTGTGTATTTGTTTATTTACAAACTCACTATCTACCTGTGTAACGAAGTGAAACATTCTTTATTAGAGTCTCAAGAAGCTTAATTGTTCTTGGCACTAAACAAAGCTTCCTTGGCCTTGAAAGTGACTGCAGATCAAAGTACTCAGGCAGGACAGCCAACTATTTGTTGAGCAAAATTGAGAAATTGGAAACCTTTATTCTTATGCAAACATGAAAAGTACACAAAATGTGATTTCCATGCAAGTGAGATAAGATATGGCTTGTGATTTAACCGATGAGTGATCTACTCTTTCAGGTCTTTCCACCAATTTCCTCCTCCTGCCTTCTACCACTAACTGACAACATTGATTTCATAGAATTATGAAACAACCCTAAGACTCTCAAGCCCCTGTGATTCTAGTTAAAACACAAAGGGTAAGAGCAACAGTCAAGTAAATCTAGGCCTTTTCAGCACATTGGACAGAGCCAAAAAGTCAGCCCGGGAAGAAGCATTTCACAAAACCCGACAGTGAAAACTAGAGACTTTCCCTTGGAGCACTTCCTTAAACTTTCTGATTTATAAAATTCTGTCATAATAATATATTATCTCATCAAAAGTGAGAGAATTAAAGAAGCATTTTGCAGTGTGATGATAACAGTAGAGCTCTTTCCATGTGCACATGCTCTTTTAAATATTTCCCAGGGTTAGAAAACAGTAACTCTATGACATAGGTGACATTACTTTATTGTATGTGTATAGGTAAGTAAATTGAGACTAAATAATTTGACTACTGTCACACAGCTAATATTACAGACCCAGAATTCCAAGCCAGGTTTAGAACACGAGGGCCCTCTGTGGCTTACCAAAAAATAAATTTTTAATTAAAATAAATACACTTTTAAGGATGTCAGAGAATTAATTTTAATATTCTATTTAACTGTAACCCACAAAGAAAATTGTTTACTTTTTTCCACTTAACAAATGGCCTGTGTTACCTAATTTATTTTAAGAATATTACTATTATTGGAGATAAAGCACAATTTATAAATTATTTTTAAACTAAATATTATATTGTATTAGGCTTGGAAACCAAACAATCAAAATATAGACTAAAACATAAAAATGTACCCAAAAGGATACACAACTATTTTCATTATCTGAAGCTTAAAATCATTGTATTCTTTCACTAAAAAAAAATTTTGGTATATATTTGTAAGATTTTTGCTTCATTTCCAGATGACATAAGAGATGGGTCAGGATGTTATTGTCAATCTCTGCTCCATCAATAATCCACTGTATTTTTACAGTCTTTATTCCTCCCGCACTGAAAACCCAAATGGAATGTAATTTTCACAGTATTTTTTTCTAGCATTAATTTCATGAAGTCCTGGAAACTTTCAGCTTTGTTTACTTAGTGAGCTTTAAAAACATAGTAAAGATCACCTTGCGATAAATTTCTAGAATTATGATGTCTGTTAGGTTCCTAATTTCTTATTCCAGGAAAAAAATTAAATAACCATGACTACATAACATTCAATATATAATTATGCATTTTCAAAACAGCCAAGGCAGGTAGTAGTGTTCAGATGAGCAATAAATTGACTAAGTCAGGGGCATCCTTAAATAAACTTTACTAATCATCATGGATAACTACTTTTTTTACCCGTATGGCTTTTCTTTCATAAGGAAATATTTAAATAACTATTTTACTTATCGATTTCTTTTTATTTATTGATTTTGAAAAGAGAAACTGCAGCAGATGTCAATACACATTCTTGGTTTACCTTATTAACTAGTAGTTTATACGCAATTGTTTATCAAATAATTTTTCTTCTTTAGTCAGAGTCTCACTCTGTCCTCCTGCGTAGAGTGCCGTGGTGCCATCATAGCTCACAGCAACCTCAAACCCTTTGGTCTCAAGAGATCCTCCTACCTCAGTTTTCCCATGTAGCTAATAGGTGCCCTCCATAATGCCCTGCTAACTTTTCTATGTTTTAGTGCTCTTGCTCAGAGTATTCTGGAACTCCTGAGCTCAAGCAATCTGCTCATCTGCCTCCCAAAGTGCTATGATTATAAGTGTGAGACACCATGTGTGGCCTACCCAATATTTATTCTAAAACTTTCATTTTAAGTACACATAGTTACCTAAGAAGGTTATATGACTAGTCCAAAATCACAGCAGAAATTAACACACTTTTTCAAATTTTTCTATACCATGTGCCTAATACAACATTCAACATTCTATGAAGAGCACTTAAGTGGTTTTTAAACACACATTTATGTATATAAAAAAGTTAATATTTGTCACCAAGGTACTGCCTTCTATCATGTCACTTTGCTTATGCTGGGCATTATGGTAGGGTGGTAGGGGTGTCCAATTTTTTTTTTTTTTGAGACTGAATCTCACTGTCACGACCTGGGTAGAGTGCTGTGGCATCATAGTGATACAGGACATGTGGCACTCCAGCCAGTTCAGTGGAGCTGGGGGAGGGGAAGACTGGCTTCCTCCGCCTTGGCGGTGTTGGTAGGGTCGCAGGGAGCAGAGGAACCAGTGGGCTGGAGGGTGGTTGGGTGGGTAGACAGGGTCCAACACCCTCCCCCCCACCGGAGGCTCCAGTAGCAGGTGGGGCCAGACAACTGCTGGGAAGACACCAGCACCTTAGGTTTCCCTCCCCTTGTACTTTCAGTTGAACAGGGAACCCCCATTTCCTAGGCCTGGGAATGAAAGGGATTGTAGTCATTCATTTGCATCCCAGACACACTGTCTCAGACATGCTAAATGTAACTACAGAGGACCCCAGACTGTATATACCCCTAGACAAAGAGGCTGGAGACAGACAGACAGAGAGGGAGAGAGAGAGCTTTTCTCTCCTGACTTGGGTTTGCTCTCCTGCCAGAAGCTCTGGCCTTCCTGTATTCTTTTCTGAAAATAAATCCTGTCTTACCACTGATCTGTGGTCCACAGATTCATTCTTCCAATCACAGAGACCAAGAACCTACTGAAGACAAAATCCTGGTATCAATAGCTCGCTGCAACCTCAAGCTCTTGGACTCAAATGATTGTCTCACCTCAGCTTCCCGAGTAGGTGGGACTACAGGCACCCGCACAACTCTGGCTGTTTTTAGAGAGGGGTCCTGTTCTTGCTGAGGTTTGGTCTCAAACTCACGAGCTCAGGCAATCCACCCACCACTAGGATAACAAGTGTAAGCCACCGCATCCAGTCGGGTGTCAACTTTATTATCTTCTGCCTCACATCATCTTAGATTAAACAGTAAATACACAGCACTAAGGAAAGCTGATTTGCAGGGAAAAAATATGTATTTGCACATGGTATTTAACACCAGGATAAGCAAAAAAAGCACTCTCAGAATCAGCATGCAACCACAGTTTGGGCAACGTGTAAAGGATATCTTACATCTCCGGGGTTATTTACTCTGAGTATAAAAACCAAGCTGTTCCCACACAACACAGAATACTTCTGTGACCAAATGTGTGGGTGTTTTTCCCCCAACCACCAAGCAAGCAATTCATTCTGTGCTGGACACCAGCTGGGTGTCCTCCAATGTGATTCCATTCCATCCCTACCTCTTGGATCCCAGAGTGGAAGGACTCAGACCCAAAGCTGCCCCCAATCGGTGCCAATCACAGGCCCCTGGGTCGTCCTGCCCGTGCTTCTAACCAAATGGCTATAAACTGGGGCTCCATGACATCTTCCTTGGGTTCAATTAGATTGCTAGAGAAGTTCACAGAACTCAGGGAAACATGTGTACTGGTTTATTTTAAAGGATATCACAGGGATACAAGTGAGGACAGGCACAGGGCAACGCAGGTGGAGGGGAGTGAAGCTTCCACACCCTCTGGCTGCACGGCCCTCCCAGATGTGTTCTGTTATCAGGAAGCTCTCTGAAACTAGTCTTTTTGAGTTTTGGGAAAAGTTTTATTATGCAGGCATGACTGATTAAATTACTGGCCACTGGTGATCAACCTAACCCTTAGCTTCTCTCCCCTCCCTAGAGGGCGGGGTGAGGCTGAAAGTGTCAATTCCCCATTCCTGCCAGGGTCTTCTGGTAACCAGCCCCATCCTGAAACTCCCAGGAGTGGCCAGCCCTCAATGTCATACAAAAAAGATACCTCAGAGACGCCAAGGATATTAGGAATTATCTTTCAGGAGATGAGGATAAAGACCAAATATGTATTTCATAACGCCATTTTCTTTTCCCTTTTATTAGGTAATATACACATAGATCATGAATACATTTATGCTTTTGTGGGGTACAGTATGTTAATTTTTAAATACAATTTGGAATGGTTATATCAAACTAATTAATCCACCTTTCACTTCATTTATTTAATATCATTTTCATCAGAATCTAAAGAACCACAAATGATGCAGAGAGGAAATATAAATGTTTGGCAAATGCAAAAACACTAAGTGTTTGAAATTTGAAAAATAAAATGGTTTTAGGGCAAATGAAAACAAAATATTAGGCTCTCTAGTGACAAAACAATAAATGATAAATGGTTTCTATGGACTAGAGCAGGAAGAGGTATTGTGTACAGGGATCCTAAGAAACTCTGAAGGTGACGGAGCTGCTCTATGCCTTGGCCTTGAGAATATATAAACTACACTGTGCTAAGATTGATAAAATGGAGGGAAAAAGCCATTATTTGAGACCTTCTAGAAAAAAACTTATTAAACTCATATGCCCAAGAAATATTTTCAACCTCAAAGATGAAAAAAATAAAGCTAAGGATAATATAATAAACTCAAGATGAGTTTGGATTTAAAACATTAGAAATGCTCTGGTACAGATATTGAAAATTCTGAGACTGACGCAGTAAGTAGAAACTGGGCCTCCTAGAGATCTAGTCATGATCACAACTCTCCCCTCTAATTCACCTTCCCTAACCCCAACTTGGGAAGTCCCCTTTCCTGTTATCTTGTCTTCTACAGCTGTTAAAGTTATAGGAGTTGATTCCTGCATACATCATTCATGAGTAAAATCCTGGAACCCTCCATCTTCAACAGAGGCAGACAATGAAGACAGCCAACCACAGACCACCTACACTGTGAGCCAAAAGAAAGTTTGAAGTTGTTATTTAGGAAACAGCAAGAAAAATCCTAATATAGTTTTCTTTTAACTTCATTGAATAAGTGCTTCTGACCTGACACTGTTCTACCTTTGCCTATTACTGATTATACTAATCAGATTTATGTTTTCCAGAAATGTCATCAAGCCACACGCAATAAAGATGGTTCCAGTCAATACCCCTGTATCACTCTCCCTCCGGAGAAACCCTAACTGCCCTCTTCTATCATCACCCAATTCAGCAGGAAGCAGTTAGATCGAGTCTTTGCCCTTTTTCCCTAACAGTAGTTGGTGTTTCTACTTGGAGAGGGAGAATTCATGCAGGACTTTTGGCGCCCTAGCCAGCTCAGTGGAGCTGGCGGACCTGCCGCCTCCTCCTTGGTGGTGTCGGTGCTGCGGCAGCCAGCTGAAGAACCAGCGGGCTGGATGACAGGCAAGGAGGGGGACCTCCAACCCCACCGGAGGCTCCAATAGCCAAAAAGGCCGGACAGCTGCCGAGGAGACACCTGTGCCTTGGTGTCCCCTTCACTTTACACTTAGGACAAAATGTGAAACCCCCACTTCCTATGCCTACGTCAATTTCATGTGAATTTCCTAGGCCTCAATTCCATGAATGGACTGTGTCCATTCATTGATACGTTCATTCAGTTTGCCCGGGTGGAAGGGACTGTGTTCATTCATTTCCTGGCCAAGGAACCCATATACCTATATATACCCCGAGACTAAAACCCTAAAGGGGGAGATGGGAAAAGACCAGGAGAGAAACGAAGAGAGCTTTTCTCTCCCTACTTGAGTTCTCTCTCTCTACCAGGAGCTTTAGTGTTTTCCATATTCTTTTCTGTAAATAAATTCTGTCTTACCACTGGAAAAATAAATAATAAAAAATAAAAGTCACCTCCTTAAAAAAAAAAAAAGAAACTGGGGTTGAACTAACCCACACTAGTCCCCACTGTTAGAGATAAAACACTAAGCTAATTGTGCTCTGACTATTCACTGAAATGTACATAAGTGAAAAAAAAATGTTTCATGGAGAAAAACCTAATTAATTTATTATCTCAGTTCATTGTTATCTCTATGAAAAACCTACACCTCAGAATTGTAGACACAACACTTCCGGATCTCTTAGAGACACCAATTCCACCACCCCATAGGTCTTCCTTATCAAAGAAGAAAGAGATAAACGGGAGATTAATGGAGTTTCTGAAGTACAGCCCGTTTTCATGCTGACAATCAGCTATGATGTGTGTTTTACACAATGTAAATGAAGCAGAAAATAGCCACCAGATCCCACTTTCACTGCCACCATATTTCCCATTTAACCAGCCGACTGGGGCGAAGGCTTTTAAGAGATGGATTTACTCCAGCCTAGCAACATCTCCTCATTCTCTCAATGATTAATCAGTTAACATATTCAATTTCTTTGTAAATTGCCTGCTTCTTTTCCAGTGATCATTTACTGTTTATCTGAAGGCAGGAAAACCTTTCCCAGAATGTGAAAATGGTCAGGAGAGCAGCCAGCATGTCCCCAGTGAGGCTCAGTTACTGTTGTTTTTCATTTCTGAAGACCCTGATAGATAAAAGTCCTTGACGGTCAAGGGTTCAACATTAACTTGTAAATGACTCATAGGTACTAAGACACATGGAGAGCCAGCAAAAGCTGAAGGTGGTGTGCACATGGATCATAGTCTGCAAACACCAGCATAGTGTCCTTATGCTGCATGAGAGAAAATGTGTCCTCCGAGAGGCAGGAGACAGCCAGGAAGGAGCATTATCCATTTACTCAGCCAAAAAATGAGTTTAAAAATATGACCTGAGGCCAGGCACAGTGGCTCACATTTGTAATCCTAGCACTCTGGAGGCCAAAGCGGGTGGACCGCTTGAGAGCAGGAGTTCCAAGACCAGCCTGAACAAGAATGAGACTCCATCTCTATTAAAAATAGGAAAACTTAGGCAAGAGAATCACTTGAGCCCAAGAACTTCAGGTTGCTGTGAGCTATGAAGCCATAGAACTCTAGTCAAGGTGTCAGAGTGAGACTCTTTATAAAAATAAATGAAAAGATTTGTCATAACTTATAAGTCCCTCAGACATGTGCCAATGAGTAGGGGAGAAGCCATTTCAGCAAGGTTCTCCGCCTAGTGACGCTTTAGGATACGAAGACTGCCCAACCATAGGTCCACCGAGAGGCACTACCTTTATCTATGTCAAATATTTCACTTCCAAAAAATATTTTATTTGAAAAAAATATTGGTTACTAATAAACCACCATCCAATGATACTGCCTGCAGGAATTTTAGATGCACAATCCAGAACAAGTTTTAGTGAGTATTCCAGGCTGCTCTGATACACAGCGTCTCACAGTTTTACCCACAGGAAAGGACAAATATAAACAGAGGCTTGTAACTAACAGGAGCATTCCAGAGACGAGCTTAGCTTGACCATCCTGACTTCACACTGCAGGCTGTCAGTGAGGGCAAAATCGTTAAAGGGGGCTAAGGTCTCATGACTCCAACCTGGTCATGGCACCCACAAAACAAGCAGTGATTATGGAACACCCTCATCAGGATCAGAGCAGGAAAGATCCTCAAATCGTTCATCCTCCCACTCTACCCACACTCCATCCTCACCGACTCCACTGTCCCTGCTCATTCTTGGAGGTCAGCATGGATCCCTTTGCATCTCAGGGCTGATGCTGGACAAAGAGACCCAACGAGGCAGGGCATCCATCCTGCTAAAACTCACAGGGAAATTTTTGGTAATAAAAGCAGTTCATTGAGTAGAATTGCTGGGCTCCTCCTCATTCTCCCAACACAGGCGGGTGTGTGAGGATCGACGCTCACCTGTGCATTCACCATTGCACAGGCACCAGAAGAGAAAGAAGAGAATTAGGTGAGCAGAGGAGAAAACAGGCCATAATCCCAAGCACGCCAGCCTCTCTTTCTGAGATGATTTCCCCTATGAGGCGTGACAGAATAATTTAAAAGGGGAGGAGAAAATGCTGAATTCTGCGTAGTGAATCCAGCTAGCCTTGGATACCCTTCACTTCCACCACAAGCTTGTTTTGCCAGTGCAGGAGGAATACAACAAAGAAGATGCATTTCACCGTGAGTAGGGCTGAGTGATTGCAAAAATCAACTTGTTCACCATCTTCCATCACCAAGAAATTTAGCAAATAGCAGCAGAACAGGAGTCAATAAATGTGCTTAAATAATACGTTGGTTTTTACTTGCTGTGCTTTTAATTTTGTAAATAAATGCCTTCCACTGGGTGCCCACCCCAGAGTCCAGGCAATGACATGGATTAAATACCCTGTTAGTGCCGCAGAGCTGAATGCATCTCCCAGGTAGAGCTGACTGTAATGGCCCTGGAACATTCAGCCTCAACCTCCCTGCTGTTTAATTTCAAACGGTAAAAAGGGACATGTGGAACGACAATACTCTGAAGCTAAAAATATTACCTTTTTAATAGTTTTAAGTCTGCCAACTGTATAAATAAGAGATATGTGCCTTCACGTTAAGAAATACAAGTATATGGATGTCTGCACAAAATTGTATTTACCCATACATAAAACAACTGTAAGATATCTTCCTGATTCTACTAAGTTAACCTCAAAGTAACTCTTCTAACACCAGAAAGGTATATTTAGCAAAGGAAAACTACTCAATTTTCCCTTCCTTGGTTTTACCTCCATAATGCAAAAGGCACCACAGTGATTATTTTCTAAATCACGAATGTTATAATTATTCAGGACAAAAGAAAACCTTCATAGACGTTTCTTTCACATCTGTATTTTCCCTACTTTCCCCTTTTTTTATGAATCTGTGCTGATGAGATATTTAAGGTACTACATGTAATAAATAGTCCATGAATTCAATTCAAAGGAGAGTAAGAGAACTTAGACCATGTTTTATGAGGTACAGTTAAAAGAACTCAGAATAACTCAGTCTAAAGAAAAAAAAAAACGTCAGGTAGAATATATTAATGGAGGTAGGAGGAATTATAACTGAGTTCCTATTTTCAAGTATTTGAAGGCTGTCATGTTTAGATGTCCTATATAGCATTAAAGGGTAGAAGCTACAGGAGTACATATTTTGGTTAAATTAAAAAGGAAACCAAGCTGTTTAAACATGAAATGTTGAAGTTAAAAGTCATGAAATTCCTGTCTTTAGCGGCATTAAAAACTAAACTGGGCCAAGTGCAGTAGCTCGTACCTATAATCCTAGCATTTTGGGAGGCTGACGGGGGATGACTGCTTGAGGTCAGAAGTTTGAGACCAGCCTGAGCAAAAGAAAGACCTCATTTCTACAAAAAGTAGAAAAATCAGCCAGGCATGACGGCATGGGACTGCAGTCCCAGCTACTAAGATAATGAGACAGAAGCATTGCTTGAGCCCAGGAGGTTTAGGCTGCAGTGAGCTACGATGACATGGTGTCATGGCACTTTAGCCCAGGGGACAGAGAAGACAGTCTCAAAACAAAAATAAAAACAAAGTAACTAAACTCCAGAGGGTGAATATCAGGCTATTTAAGAGGATGTGCAAATAAGGGCTTGACCTAGTCATTTTTTAAGCTTCTTCTAACCTTGAGAGGTCTGTAAAAAGAGGTCACTGTTACTTAACCAAAAGACAAACATTCCCAAGTTCAAAGCCTGCCCATATGTTCCTTCCAAAGGGCAGAGAGCAGCAGGGCAAGGATGAAACCAAAGGACTAACGAGTAGAAACAGGAGAAGTCAACTGGCTCTGAGGGAGACTCGGGCCCTGGAGAAACACTGCCCTTGCGCAAGTCAATCTGACCTTCCCAAGTGCAGCTCTGTGCCTATTTCTGTAAACACCCCTGACCTCGCCACCTGCTCTGGAGCGCACCATAATCCTGCAGCCACACAGTGCACTGAGCACAGGAGTGCTATAACCTGGGGTCCCCAAGAGTGCAGACATCAGCACTGACTACATTTCGGGGCTGGATAAACAGAAGCACTAGGAAGCTAAAAGGATAGTGAAGAGAATGATGCACTCAGCTGGGGGCCGAAACAGAACCTTCGCAGATTTCTGCCTTTTTATTTTTTTTCTTTTTCTGACTCTTTTTTGACACCTAGAGTTACCAAGTGATAGGCATTAGAGGGAGGCAAAAACCAGGAGTAAAGACAAGCTCCCTGGCATCAGCTTTGCTAGGAGAAACACAATTTTAACTTTGTTCCGGACCACACACACACTAACAGCCCCAGCATGGTGCCCGGATCACCGAGTGAACAGAGAGAGTCACTCAGCAGTGCTGTGGAACTCACTGTGGAAGTGTCAGCTGCTAATTGCCAGCTCCTTGATTTACCTGTGTTTGTCACATACTGAGTTACCTCCTGAAAAGCAGAGCAATTTCAACTGGCGAAGGTTAGAATCACAGAAGGATTCTAGACGTCCTGTGGCTCTGTTCCATGCTCTCTGTTCCACGTTCCAGGGACACGAGGTCCTAAGTCCACTGTAGTGCACAGAACTGAATCTCGGTCACCTCAGAATCAGCAAGAGACCTTCAGAAACACGGGTGCTAAGGCCTCAATTCAGACTTAACAAATCAAAACCTCTAGAAACGAGGTCTAGAAAACCTTATTTTCTAAAGCTTTCTAGAAGATTCTGCAGCTCACAGAGGCATCACCTCCTTTGCAGTTCATCCCTACACCACCAGCCTGGATCTGCCTTGGCCCACCTGGTGGCCACCCTCTGCTGAGCACTTGAAATGTGGCTCGTCCGAACTAAGATGTGTTGTGAGCACGTTTCTAAGATTAATGTAGAAAAATGTAAAAAAATTATTAAAAAATGTGAAATATTGACATGTTGTAATAATATTTTGCATATATCATGTTTAATACATACATCATTAAAATTAATTTCTCTTATTACTTTTTATTTTGTTAATATGATAACCACAAAATTAGAAGCCATGTATGTGGCCCACAGATATTGTTTAAGTGCTCCTTCTGTTTCTACACAGTTTGGTATTTTCAAAGTGTATGCTTTCTGAAAGGCGGCACCTGTAGCTCAGCGGGTAGGGTGCCGGCCACATACACCCAGGCGGGTGGGTTCAAACCCTGCCTCGGCCTGCTAAACAACAATGACAACTGCAACCACAAAATAGCCAGGCATTGTGGCGGGCACCTGTAGTCCCAGCTACTTGGGAGGCTGAGGCAAGAGAATCACTTAAGCCCAAGAGTTTGAGGTTGCTGTGAGGTATGACGCCATAGCTCAAAGTGAGACTCTGTCTTCAAAAAAAATAAAAAAATAAAAATTATAGTCACAATGATAAATTTAGCCATCAAGTGGTATTTGACTAAAAAGTTTAAGTTTTTGCCACTTGCCTGCTTATTAGACCCAAACATTGAAAATGAGTATATTTCTATACCCAGGTGTTTATGAATTGACTGAGGGTGAAAAATAAGTTACATGGCATCTAATCTGAAGGACATCAGTTTCCTCAGGGACGAGAGCACTGTTCATGTGTACAGAGGACAATTTTCTCTCATCTGGGGTAGAGGCAGCTGACTGGGAGGACAGAAAGGATGTTTCAGAAGTATCAGGCAAGGTGAAGCCACAGGGACTCTTGCGAAGGACACTTGTGGTGACAGGGCCAACGCAAAGGACATGAGTCGCACTCCCTAAGGGGTGCTCTGCTCAAGACAGCCATCTATTACGTTCTCTCCTCACCAACTGAACGTTCGGTGCTATTCACAACATAACAAATGGCTGAACATTAGCTAAGAAGCTCATGGCCTCCTCTCAAAATCAAAGGGCCCTTTTCACTTGGTGCTGATCAGTGTTGGAGGACAAGGACACAAACTTCCCAACCTGAGGCCAGTCACTAAAGCATGAGGACGCATTGTGTCCTCGTCTGTGGGATGTTTGACAAAATCAGGCGAGGCCTTTCTCCACGTTACCACTTTGATTACTGCAACCACAGGTGGTAAAGCAGAAGGAACATGGAGGTGGACACAGAGTATGAAATTAGTATTTTTCCTTCCCAGTTTCCAAGTTATAAAAGAGAAAAGGTGCCATGTACCTCATACGGCTTTTAAGAAAATTAGACATTTTTTTCTATAAAGGTCCTTGCACACGGTAGGTACTCAATAAATGGCAGGGCCCTTTTCTCGATTATTTCCAGTGACACTGGTATTCAAACACATTGAAATTCTCATGCAGACAAAATCAACTTGGTTTTGGTAACATGTGAAAGCATAATTCTGTGCGCGTAGGTATTGACCCTGGAGGGGAAATGGAACTTCAGGATTCATGGGAAGACACGTCATCTTCTGTCATTTCTACTACTTATTAATGCCTGAATCCAATGTGTGGTCTCCTCCCAGGCATGAAAAGTAAGTTTCCAGGCCTTCCCTGGCAGTGGAAGAATATTCCCACTTTAGAGAACAGCCTAGCCCTCTCTCACAGCACGATTCATTCAAAAGTACTTGGTTCAGCAAAACAAAGAACTGAGAAATGGTGCTGTGAAACCCGGCACTCTCCAACCTCTTTTGAGGCACCACACATTTTTATTATTAGCACATCCTTCTGCTCAGCTGTTTCCAGAGTCCCCTCTGCAGCAGCCCAATTGCTGACATCACCGCACACCACAAGCTCCCGGGAAAGGGCCGCACCACAGCCCCGGACCTGGTGGCAACTTGGAACATGCAGGCTGAGTCTACGCTTCAAGTGCAACCCCAGCGTGCATCCAGTTTACCACACATTAAAAAAAAAAAATTCAGAGTTTAAAAAGCTAAAAGATAGTTGCTGAAAAACATGCTTTCTCAATGGACATGAAAAATCTCACGGGTATATTATCTTGTCTCCAGTGTGGTTTTTACCTTGTGTCTTTCAAAAGGGCACCAATGAAATAGAGGAAGTGTGGACTAGTTAAGAGTGATATAAACCTAAAGGGTGGGTTATTTGAGCCTACTGTTTCTGTTTGTACAGAAATAAAGAGACACATATGTACATGGTCAATTAAGTTGACAAACTTCATCCTGGAAAAAATGCTACTCATCTCATTGGCCAC
The DNA here is from genome assembly GCA_963573935.1 of Arctocebus calabarensis. Lineage (NCBI taxonomy): Eukaryota > Metazoa > Chordata > Mammalia > Primates > Lorisidae > Arctocebus > Arctocebus calabarensis. Next base: position 23,393 of record CAUYON010093497.1, read on the forward strand.
CTTCCAAGTACTCTCTTTGGCCATCCAGTGACCGGAGTGATATCCAGCATTGAGGTACATAGCAGCACTTTCTCTAGGATGAGTTGGTGAACTTAACTGTCAGACATCGTGTGTATGTGTATGTATGATATATAAATATATTATGGCTAAAAAAAATACATGCTTAAGGAAAAAGTGCAATCAATACTAAACTATATACATTATGAAAATAGTTTTTATACAAAACTGGATGAAATTATAAATAGTTCTCATTATTAAAGCATAATTTAAAATTCTCTATAAAGAGGATCTGAAGTTTTCCTTGGAATCTCTTCAGTCGGGATTAGATATATATTTCCATAACACAGGGGCTTCCCTTAATGTGTTTGTGACCATTGTGTTTATTCTCCAACACTAGGAAGTCTCTTCTCCCCTTCCCAACACAGCCATTAGCTGTGCTCTCGAGGAAAATACCCCTGCTGGCTCTCTGGACAAGGCTGTGGGAGCAGAAGCAGGTCCCTTCTCCAAGCACAGAGACTGTACCTCAGTCTGCGCTGTTCCAGACGTTCAGAGAAGCCGCATGTGGCCCTAGAATGTCACAGCCCTTTCAGTTACTTCCCCCCATCTCTACGCCCCCCTCCCCTGGGCTGCGTGCTCTTAAGAGAATAAACCACCGAAGTAAATTCAGGGTAAGATTGTCATAACCTTTCCCCAAGGGCAAACTTTGATAAGTAAAAGAGGTAGCACATTGTGGCAAGTGTCCTTGAATGGGGGCATGTTGGGGGAAGAGGACAGGCTACAACAGAGTAGAGAAGAGGACACTTCTACCCTCCCATTCAGCCTGGGACCAGCCTTGCAAAGAAAGATAGCAGCAACCAACCACACTCCAGTCAAAGTCCCTTTAATGTGCAACAAAACAGTCACACATCATTTCTTTTTCTTTTAATTTTTTTCACATACCATTTCCGACCTATATCCTACTTGACTGGTCGGATTCTTTTATATAGTGACGATTCTGCTAAAGCTGTCCTGGGTCTACCTTTTCTAGACTAAGGCTAGACAGAAACATACACACTTCCTCCCAACATACTAAAATAGCCATCTCCCTGGGGGGTGGGGGGTGGGGAGAAACACGGCATTGATGCCATTTACTTAGTAAGGCATCGGTATGATTTTTCTAATCATTTACACCTTAAGCCATGGGCTATTACAGGAGGAAAGGAGGGACAAGAGGTGCAACTGGCTCCTAAGGTGTCTTTGCAAATGCACCTGCTAGCGTATTCTTGACTTGCAGCTTCCCCAGACACTGGACTAATCGTATTCAAATTGATGGAGGTCCCAGGCACTTCATCCTCAGTTCCATTTTCAGATCTTGCTTCAAGTCACACATAAGGCACTTCCCAAGACACACATGGGCAACTACCTTTATCAACAGTTAGAAAGGCCTCAGTGGAGGGGAAAGAAAGAGGGAGAAACATGCCGTGTTAGTCGATTCTAAGGAGAAGTTTCCTAGGTGGTCAGATCTTGTTCTTAAGTCTCTCATCAAGAAAGCATCTATGAACTATTCTCCAGGTTTGTGAATGCTATTATATGACATGCATATTAATAAAAACTCTGTAGCTGCTGGAGGGGGCTTCTTTAATTCCATATTCATTTTCATTTTAGAAAAAGGAAAAATAGTTGCTCGCATGATTCTTCATTAGCTGGCCACAAAGATTACAAAAGATTCCTCTCTGTGGGTGGTCTAGTCAGCTGGCTGACTGGCGTGACTTGTGAGGCCAGCGCCTTCCCGCTACAGGGACGTGCACAGGTGACCGCACTGCACTTAAGGCGGGATATAACTTGGGGAGTGCAGTGCCTTAAAAGTGAGTGCTGACGAGCCCCTTTGTTGTGATACCCCCAGCTGTATTTTGGGAACAGGTGGTGCTATGAATTCTTCTAACAAGTGATTCTTGAAAATGTCTTGCTTCTTTGGCTATTTCACTCTCACAGTTTGTTCAGCGTCCTAAAGCTCTCACGTTTGTTAGGTTGTTTCCACACTCACACAAGTGGACACTGGAACACTCATGCCCACTTCTGCCACTGCTTCTTTCGAACCTTCACTTCACTGACTCGACAATAAAGGCTCTAGGAACTTGCTCTGAATAGTTTTTGACACAATTTGTAGGGCGCTGTGAGGACAAGCCCATTCCACCCGTTCCATGTAGAACCTCGTACTATTGATGACATATGGAGTGGGCACAGGACAGGGCTTTCCTGCATAAGGTGCTTCCAATTAATTTCCACCACTTGCTGCTTTTGCCACATAGTCAGAAACCCAGAACAGACCTTGAATGGCATTTTGACATGTAATTTGCAGTCTGGAATGCCAAATGCTACAGTGAAATTCAACAGAGACACTTCCTAGTTCTATCAGCCTATAACAGAGGGTCTACATTATTAATACAAGGAACACATAGGCTACAGCAAGGGCTTTAAAATCATCACTAATGTACATTTGGATTACAATAATATGCTCAAAACGCCTTTACATGTCAAGTATGAAGCAGGCTCCTGGCACCTGCAGATGGAACTAAAATGAAAAGAAATGCTGGCAGCGACTCAATAGATCCACGAGGGAGCAGGTTGAGTCTCTGATAACAACTGTTCCCTAGAGGCAGTGAGACTGCTGTCAGCAAACCAAGGGAGCCAGGGGTTACCATATAAACCGCTGAGATTATTTCGGAACACTACTAACAGGGGCCCTGGGCAGTAAGAGACAAACAGGAACAGGACAGATTTTTTTTAATTAAATTAAAACAATATTTAAAACCAATTAGCTCCCAGGGAGCTCTGTCCTCCACCTCTATTTTCAAAACTTACTCATTCTGCAGCTGGTTTGGGGTCTGGAAAGAGGATAGCTCATGGCTTTCAAAAAGAAATGAACGAACTCGTCGAATTTAAACTGGTCACCTAAGCGCTGTTCTGTAGAGATCAAAATGCACACAATTCACATCTGGAAATTGGAGTCAAGAGTCCCATAGTCTTTACTCTACAGATTTACTGTGTGACTTTGCTGTGACTTTGATGCTCTCAAATCTATGAATCTGGGATAATGATTCTTGCTGAATTGCTTACAAATATGGAAGTAACATGCCCAGGATGTCTCTTTGGGGTAATTACTTTTAAAATGAAGAGCTGGTTTCCATTTCAACATGGAAATGTAATAACTGAAAGTTGAATACATGTCATAATTAATAAGCAAATGAAAAGACATTAGCATGTTAAAAAGAGAAAATGTATTGACATAACACCGAGACGCATGTCATTTTTTTTAAATCTATACATTTGACCTACTGTTTCAAGGAAAATAAAAATGGAGTATGATACTGACTAAAGCATTCCGTGTTATGCTGCTTTTCTGCACACTTTTTTCAAATGGCTTTGATGGAGAAAATAAATCATCAGTACAGCTTACCTCTTAGCTGTATCAATCCTATTTAAAAATGTAGATCCAGACCTAAATCCAAGTAAAACCCATCATGCCCTGTGGAATCTGATGTGAACATCACTCCCTGCATTCTTCCCCATCAGGAATCTGGGTGTGAACTTTTCACTGCAGACCCCACATCCAAATGGTTCATTTAAAAGGACTCTCAAATAGTCACATAGCATCTCAGTGATAACTGAGCCTGCTGTTGTATCATGGATGTTACAAACTATACCACTGTAATTAATATCACGTATTTATCTGCTGCCTTACAGACTAAGTTTGTCTGCAACTGATGCAAAACTGTTAGATGTTATCATTGGTAAACCAAGACCATGCATACTTTCTTCTTTTCCAGCTAGAAAATGTCAGCAGTTCTTCCTGACTCTACTCTTATTATGAGAAAATAAATGTCATGAAAATAAATACTTGTTAAAATGCACCAAAGGGAAAGACAGTGAGGCCACCTGCAATTTCCTCACACATTTAACCAATTGGATGTTTTTTGGGTCAATTTTAATTTTATCTCTTACAATTGACTGACCATTTTTGATATTTATACAGCAGATACAGATCAACTTGTTTATAAAATACTAATTAAAACACATGCCAAATACAAATGTGTTCTCATGTTTTAAACTAAAAAGAAGAAATCAGTGCATTACCATATAAAGCTAACTTATTTTCTTTTGCTTAGTTCTCTGCTTTTCTCTCTTTTATTCCTTATATCTTTCTATGCCTGAAATAGTTTCCTTTTCTAGTAATAGTTAATCCAGTAATATAGCCTAGTTGAAGTCACTAGGTCAAGTCAATCTTCCTATGGTGAAGCTGACCCTTTTTGACACCTTGGAATCTTGAGTCATATAGGAGTGACACGAACAGCAGCAGCAATGACAAAACTCCAGTGTGCACAGCTCTTTGTAGTTTTTAAGTTGTATTTCCAGAACAAAACAAACTCATTTCTTTTGATTACAAGCTCAGCCATCTTCCTACTCTATTTGCAGTTCATTGTTTCATTGTTTTGTTTTAGAGACAGGGTCTTTCTATGTCGCCCCAGGCTGGACTCAAGCAATCCTTCTGCCTTAGGCTCTTAGGGAGGTAGTACTATAGTCAAGAGCCACCACACCTGTCCGCAAGTTCGCCTTTAATGATCCCTAAAATAATTCCAAATGTTATGTGGCTTCCATTGTTAAGGACAAGCAAATAGGGAGAGGAGTGGAAAATATCACGGTCTTCATAACTGCTGTATCTTTGGAAATATTTAGAGTTCAAAATGTTGTAAATTAAAGTGGACACAAAAATCATGGAAGTAGCGGAAACACCTGATGACTGAAAATTAGATGTAGTTTTCTGGATAATTGCCCATTAAACAAGTCAGAGGCACTGCATGCTCCCTCCATGGTCAATGTGTAAGAGGGAGATACAGCTACTCAGCTGAAAGAGAGTCAGGTGGAGAATATTCACAAAACCAAAAAGTAGACTCTTTAGGAAAGTGAGTTTCAATTTGTACGCTGTAGCACATTGGTGTATAATGAGAGGATCTTAAGAGTGCCATGAAAATTTGTAAAGATTAATTAAATTACTTTCCAAAAAATTCAAAGCAAGTAAACATATTCCTTCATTCCTTCTTCACTCTTTTTTTTTTTTTTGATCCACATAATTTAATTGTGCCATGGAAGTTTAACTATAGGTTCAAGTGCATCATTAGATACAAAATATTGAACAGCATGCTGTAGGAAGTACAGTAGAACCAATGACCATGGAATGGGAGAGGAGATTTCCTCTGGCCTAACTTCAAATACATGCTAACTTCAAATAGATGATTATTTATTCAATATCTAAAAAAAATCTAAAAATGAAAATATGTCAAAGAGGGTCTGGAAATTTAATTTTCAACACTGACTTCATATCAGAATTGCGTGTTCATATTGGTCACTTGACTATTCACACAGACAAAACTAAACCCAGATCACAAGGTTAGACCATAAACATACAATTATGTCTTGAGCAGTGACAGATTTAGAAACAACCTATGAAATATCAGAAGAAAACCCATAGTAACTTTTGTAATCACCTGATCAGTGGTTCTCAACCTTCCTTTAACACAGTTCCTCCTGTTGTGACCCCCAACCATAAGGAACTATATATTAAAGGGTCATGGCATTAAGAAGGTTGAGAAGCACTGATCTAGAGAGAGGTGAAATTTTCTAAGCTGAACTGCTAGATCATTCTGTTTACAAATAGTCACCTACAGGCCCAACCTCCATTTCTCCAAACAAAATTCTGGTTTGTGGGTCTGAGAAGAGACCTACGCACAGGTACATTGAAGAATTTCCCTGGATAATTCAGCTTCACACTCTTAGCTGGGGTCCCTTAAGTACTGTAACAGCTACTAAAGGATATTTCCTATCAATTGATAACAAATAGAAATTGTGTTTCATCTTCAGGGTCTAGTGTATATTTCTGTGTCCACTACTAGAACTGGAGAAGAGATTATTATAATTTGAAAAACTAACCCTTAAAGAGTTGCAGAGAATAATAGTTATAAGACAACCAGTATGACATATAAGAGAATTTCTTCAAAGTTAAGTTCTAAAATCTAAGTCCATCAGAATTTGCACCATTCCATTGTAAAATAAGATGAACAAGATATTAATACTGTGTTATTATTTGGGAAAATCAACTTCCTCAGAAATTTTCCTCAATTTCCTCTGAATTCATGGCCTTTTTAATGTTTTGGTTCTTAAATATGTCTAATTAGAAAACAATTGTAGTAGATCAGAGGTTCTGGTTCTCATTCTAGAATTTTAAGTTTGTCAGTGGAGATCTATAAAACCCATATGAAAGACTGTGAGATAATACATTACAACTACATGACAAAAAAATCACAAATTTTAAACTTCATGATATCTAAAGGCCTGCACTAAGGTACAATATAAATATTTAAGAGGACACCAAGAATACAGAAGACATAGTTTATGCCTTTCAGAGACTTTTAATCACAATTTCACTAAGGCTCTTAGGATCTTTTGTAGATGCTAATGGGACCCATCTTGACTTCAGACTGCAGCAAGATTAACAGTGCCTGGGAACAACTGAGTTAGCAGGACTAATTAGTGTACAACAGGTGGTTCTCAACCTTAGCAACACTTTAAAACAACTCGGTCTTGCAGGAAAAACAACAGGCTGATAGGTGGGTCCCCTTCTAGTAATCAAGACTCTGAAGATGGCACTAGTGACCCTAGGATGTTAATTATTCTTTAAAAGGTCTCAAAATGTTTCTAATGTGTATACAGCACTAAGATCCACTGAACCACAGTACAGAAAATTTGTACACCCATTCTACAAGAGAACAACCCTCTCTGCTACCAAATGAACAACTTCCTGTAATTTCATAAGCCAGTCTAACTACTAACACATAGCATTTATAACAATCATAATGACTCTAAGGTGAACAGATGATATAAAGAATTTGGGGTATTTGGGGCTTTATAGACTATTATGAGTTCCCTGGATAAAGAGACACTTTCATCAAGATCAAATTGTCTACTTTGACATATAGTCACATGACTTAGATGGTAACAGAACGTCAAAGTTCAACCATTATCATCATCATCACCACCACCACCAGCCCATTTAATAAGAGCCTGTCAGCAGCACAGTCGCTGCTATTTTTGCACACACGCGCGCGTGTACACACACACACACACAAACGGTGAAGTGAGAAAGCTTTTGGTAGCATCAGGCTTCTGGCTGTATTCTTAATGAGTTTAAGAAGGGAGAGAACAAACAGCTGCAACGAATGGCTTTTTTTTTTATTATTGCGAAGTCTGTTAAAACCCTAGTTTCCAGCTGTCCATCCCCAATTTGTCCAAGACTGCAAAAATGAGGGAAAAACACACAAGTGCACGCACAGACACACATTCTAATAAGAAATCTGAGAGGAGAGCCTTCAAAAATCTCAGAGGCAGGAGCACAGAACCTCACTAATGTAGATTCATTCCGCATTGGCCAGGCAGTAAATTCATGGCTGCTACTGCAAGTAAACAAACCAGGACTGGCAAACTTTCTATGTAGCTCCAAGCATCAATCCACTACTTGGTGCATCCACAGAGGCTCAGTGTGCACAAAGAAACTACCTTTGCAATGAAATTCAATAGAACCAGGTCATTTTATGTGCAGAAAAGGAATCCAAGGGTACCTGCAGGTGTGTTAAGAAGCACTCTTCTCTGTAGACTGCATACCTGCCTTCCTCTCCAAAGAGTTTTCTGCATCCCTCCATGGAATCAGAGTTTGGTTCAGTTTCTAGATTACCAGTCTTGGGAGTTGGAACAAACATCTGTTGTGCATAATAAATGGCAGTGTGCCAGAGCAGTTTCCCATCCCTGATAACAAGCAGACTACAGAAAAGACTCATCAGAACAGGCAGCAAATGGTACATCCACCAGCATCTCATGTCATTGAGAGAACTTCCTGTCTAAAAGGCTTGCAGTGCTTTATTTATCCACCTTCATTTATTTCCTTAAGATATCCATTCCTAAAAGGAAGACGTCATTTTTGTCATGTTAAAGATAATAAAACTATAGTATGGAGAAGTTAAATATCCTCCCTGAGGTCATAAGTAACTTGTGGTGTTTAGGAAGAGAGGTGGGCTCTTTTGGACTGTGGTTCAGTATTTTATTACTTCACACAAAAAACAAAGGGTCTAGGCAATAGAAGCAGTGAGCAGCCTTCGCCCAAGGGAATCTCTCTGAAGTCTCTGTCAAATCATTTGTTTTTGCTCAATGCAATAGTGCTTATATTTTTAGCATAAAATCAGATCAGAAAAGCCAATGCCACCAATCTGAGAACATTTTCTCCCTATTACTGTCACAGTGTGGACAATTTAAGTATATTTCTAACTGATGCCCAATGGAGGATTCTAAAAATAGGACAGGTGGTGAGAGCTCACACAATGTAACTGCCAATTCCGCACTCAAGACATACTTGAATCATTTATACTAAAGTAGTTGTAAAGCAGACCACAGGACACTTACCAGAGGCAGCTTAGACACCAAAAGATTAACAGAATAATTTAAAAATAACTCTACACAAGGAGGTGAACAACAGCACATAAAGTTTTTTCAGTTACAAATCTTCTGTTAACTGTGAAAAACGACCTCTCCCCACTATTTAATAATTTCCCTGTGTCACAGGAATAGGAGAAGACACAAGAGGACATACGTTATGTCATTTTAAGTATAATCATTCCAAGCAAATACCTACTTCATTATTATTTCATTCATTCAAGGACTACCTACTGATTACTTTTTAACACAAAATATGCCCAAGAACCATTCTAGGTACTGCAGATATATGTTGACAAAAAACTTCTTTGCCAACTTGAATCAATTTTTGTGAGTGGAGGAAGGTGCGGGTCCAGTTTCAGTCTTTTACAAGTAGATCTCCAGTTCTCCCAGCACCATTGATTGAATAGGGAGTCTTTCCCCCAGTGAACAGTGTCGGTAAATTGCTCTGGGAAGTATAGATATTTTAACAATGTTGATTCTTCCCAGCCATGAGCTATGGTATGGTTCTTCCATTTATTAAAGTCCTCTACTATTGCCTAAGAAAACATTAATTTTTCTTCCCGTATGTGTCTAGCAAACACTTAAAACAGAAAAAGGAAAAGTAGTTTAGTTATACTTTTTTTTCATTTGCTTTTCTTTAGAACTGTAAGAATAAGAAAGGAAATATACTCTATTTTTAGGGTTGAGGTCTCTGTATTTTAAATTGTTTTCAATTTTTTACTTCATGTATAGGGAAATATTTTAGCTATTATTTATATACCTAACAATTACAATGTATTAAGATTTCAACCTAACCATTTTGTTATATTGGATTATTTGACTTCAGTTTGCTAAGCAATTAATGCTACTTTTAAGTCATTGGTTTTTATATTTTTTTAATGAGCTCTTTTGTTTTACTACACAAAGTCTCCTTTAATTGAGGTGCTGAAGTAGATACCCACAATAGAAGATGATTACAACCTAAAATGATGTTTTATGATTAAACTTTCATGTTTTGATTTCTTCAATGACTTTGTCTCACTTTCTGGCTTCCAGTGGTTCTATAAATAAAGATCTAGATTATTAACGGAAGTTTTAAGCTCCTCACTTATTACATATTCACAAGTCAGTAATATCAACAAGGTACATTATAAGGAATCATTCTTTTATATATTGTAAAGCCTAACATAATGATCATTAAATTAACTAAAACTTCTGTTTCATGGAACTAAAAAGCCAATAAAATGAGAAATGATATGTAAGTGAGAGTCTTAGTGCAATGTCATTGCTTAACAGAATGCCACAGTTCAGATAATTTATAGAGAATAGAAATTTGTCTCATAGTTCTGAAGGTTGTAAGCTTGTAAGTGCCGGGAGCCTGTGAGGGCCTTCTTGCAGTGTTATTCCAGATGGAAGTGCATCATGTGGCAAGTGAGCATTCCAAAAAAGCAAGAAGGGCAAATTCATCAATTTATCAGGAGCCCACTCCCATGATAATAGCATTAATCTATTCCTGAAGACACAGACCTAATGCACTAATCATATCTTAAAGGCCCCACCTCCCAATATTGCTGCATCAGGGGTTAAGTCTTCACCACATGACATTTGGTAGATATATTCAAACAATAGCTGTAAGGAAATATAAGCAGGGACTAAGAACTACACAGAATCAGACACCAAAATGAGAAGTTTAAAACTGTTTTAAAAGGCATTTACAATCACCTAAAGGTTTTGAAGAAGAAAGATTATTACATATTACCTGCCCTGCTACACACACAACAAAAATAGACTTTAAAAATAACTGCTGATGGATTCTCCCTATTATATTGTGCTCAGCTAAATATATGCAGATTTGGAGATCTGCTAGAACCATTCTCCAAGATGGAAATACTGGTTCCTAGTCAGTTCAGCACATCCACTTTTTGTGTCCTTATGCTGCCTTACTTTTGCGACAGAAGAACTTGAGATTTAGAGAACAGGAAAAGGAACTAGTTTTGGATTTGTAAAGGGACAAGTTATGGCTTGTGTATGGAAAGAAGAAATATGGATTATGTGTAGATAAAGATAAATTCTTGCTTGAAGGGGAATAAAATACCAGATTTTAGTAAAACTCATACAGTGGTTTCATTTGGTCTCTTAAAAAATATAAAAATGCTCAAGTGTATAGTAAAGTGACTGTTAATATTTAGAAGAGTGGCAAAATTTGGGAAAACATCTAACCAAAATGATTAGATGATAATGTAGTTAAGGAAAAGGAAACACTTTTCTGGCTGAACTGAGAACCCTTTGGAATCTGCTATGACATCTATATGGCAACACTAAAATCTAGATTTGGATTTTCCGTAGCACTGCTCTGGAAGGGGAGGCAGAAAAGGCAGATAAACAAAGAACCGGGAGAATTGGTGTCACTAATATAATCTCACTGAACTGAAGGAATAATCTTTCAGAATAAAAAGGAGGATAAACAGAGAGAGTAAAATTGAGACAGGACACGGAGGGGCAATAGAGGCAATGAAATATTAGAGGAAAATGTGGGGTCAAAATGAAACTTCTAAAACTTCTTTTAAAAAATTCTCGGATGTCTTAAGTTTAAATCTTTGATATTAAAGGTAGAGTATCAATATCTTTATATAGTGATCAAGAAAATGCCATGAAGGCTATCTGTAACAGTACGATCAAAATATTTCTGAATGTATATGAAGCACATCGTGCCCTATGATTGTACCAATGTACACAAATATGATTCAATAAAATTATAAAAAATAAAAAAATAAAAAATAATAAAAACATGAACCAACTCTATGCTGTCTGTCAGAAACTCACTTCAAGTGATATAGGCAAGTTCAAAGTAAAAGGATGGAAAAGGATATGTTATACAAACATTAATCAAAAGAAAACAAAAGTGGGCTCGGCGCCTGTGGCTCAAGCCAATAAGGCGCCAGCCACGTACACCTGGCTGGTGGGTTTGAATCCAGCCTGGGCCCGCCAAACAACAATGATGGCTGCAACCAAAAATGGCCGGGTGTTGTGGCGGGTGCCTATAGTCCCAGCTACTTGGGAGGCAGAGGCAGGAGACTCGCTTGAGCCCAGGAATTGGAGATTGTTGTGAGCTGTGATGTCACCCTCTCCAGGGTGACAGCTTGAGGCTCTGTCTCAAAAAAAAAAAAAAAAGAAAGCTAAAGTGACTAAATTAATCTCAGATAAATATCAAAATATTTCAAAGCAAAGAAAATAACCAGCAACATTATATGACAACAAATGGGTCAACCCTCCAAGAAGACATAGCAGTCAATCTTAAATGTTCATGAACCAAACAACATAAATGTAAAATTATGAGAAGCAAAACTAGAACTGAAATAAAAAGAGAAAAATCTACAATTGTATACTCTTCTCTCAACAACAGAAAGAACCAGTAGGTGGAAAATAATCAGCAAGGATATAGAACTCAATACCATCAACTAACATGTCCTAAACATTTATAGAATGCTCACCTAACAATAGCAGAATACACAGTATGTTCAAGTGCCACTGGAACATATACCAAGATAGAACATATTTGGGGCCATAAAACAAAGCTCAACAAATTTAAAGTGAAATCATAGTGTGTGTTTTCTGACCAGAATGGAATCAAATTAAAAATCAATAACAGAAAAATAGAAGAATATCTTTAACCATCCGGACACTAAGTAATTCTAAATAATCCATAAGTCAAAGAGGAAGTCTTAAGGAGATTTTATTTTTATTTATTTACTTTTTTACTGTTATTTGCATTTATTTTATGTTGCATCTATTTCCATGCCATAAAGCTTTGTTTCTTCAGTTTCTCCTGGGATATCATTTTCTTCTGTGCTACCTTCTCTTCTGGTTTAGGAACAATTTGTTACTTTTCAGTAAGGATCATCTTGAAGTGGCAGGGGGAGCTCATGTATGGGTTAATGCAACCATGAGCTCTGTAAGTTCAGCAACACTTCCTGGGTGCTTTGTTTACTTGGATATGCTCAAAGACCAGAAAATGTACATATAAACCCTTAAGTTCAGCATGACTCTCTGCATTTTTAAACATGTGCAGCAAAAACTCAGCACTCTTTTTGAGCCACCAACCCTGTGTCTAGCGCCACTGTTTGGCCTGGGCATACCTACCAACCATAATTGAACTAAATAAAAATGCATCTAAAGAAATGCTAACAGGGACATTTGTAACCCTAAATGCATATATCATAAAAAAAGAAAATTCTCAAATCAATCATCTAAGCTCCCACATCAAGAACCTAGAAAAAGAACAAAATAAACTGAAAGTAAACATGAGGAAGGAAAAATTAAAAGAAGAAATCAATAAAAACTTAAAATAGCAAAACAATTATAAAACCCAGAAAAACTAGATGAGGTTCTTTGAAAAGATCAATACAATTGACATGACTGACAAAGAAAAGGAGAAAGAAGATACAAATTACCAATATCAATTATCAATATCAAAACAGTGGATATCAACACAGACCCTGCAGATATCAAAATGATAGTAGAGAATACTAGAACCAACTCTGCACACATAAATTTGATAAATTAGATGAAAAGCACTTTTTCAAAAAGCACACCTACCATAATTCACTCAATACAAAACAGATAATTTGAATAGCCCTATACCTATTTGAAAAATTGAATTTAAGACTTAATTATATAGCTATATTAATCAAGACTATGTGGTACTAGTGGAGGGATAGACACAAACAGGAATGGAACAGAATACAGAACCCAGAAATAACCTCATGCAAAGACACAAATTTGCCCAGTTGATTTTTGATAGATGTGCCAAAGCAATTCAATGGAGGCAAATAGATAACTTTTTCTTTTCTTTTCTTTTTTTTTTTTTTTTGAGACAGAGCCTCAAGCTGTCACCCTGGATAGAGTGTGGTGGCATCACAGCTCACAGCAATCTCCAATTCCTGGGCTCAAGCGAGTCTCCTGCCTCCGCCTCCCAAGCAGCTGGGACTACAGGCGCCGACCACAACGCCTGGCCATTTTTTGGTTGCAGTCGTCATTGTTGTTTTGTGGGCCCGGGCTGGATTCGAACCTGCCAGCTCAAGTGTACATGGCTGGCGCCTCAGCCCATTGAGCTATAGGCACTGAGCCAGATAACCTTTTCAACAAATGGTGGTAGAGCAATTGGTCACATAAAGGTCAAAAAGAAAAAAAAAGGCTACGCCTAGGCTACATCTTACATCTTCTATGAAAATTAACTGAAAATGACTCATAAACTTAAATGTAAAACACAACTATAAAACTTTGAGAAAAAAAAATAGGAGAAAATCTTCAGACACCGAGGCTAGACAAAGACTTCTTAGGTTTGACACTGAAAAGGGGAGGCCATGGCAAAAATTGTAAAAATAACCTAATAACCTGTTAGTAACAGTTAAAAATATTCTATGAGTTCCCCAGGTAACAGCTACCCCAAGTTGTTCTATTATGCACCACTTCTGAAAAGGGCTGAATAGACACATGGACAAGAGATGTAAACTTTTCTCTTTTGAAACATTTTTTTTTTTTGGAGAATCTGTTTTGCTACAGAGTTCCTGAGTAAACAGGGAACGAGCTTTAGGCTTCAGCCCTATCTTGAAAGAAGACTCTGCCCATCTCCTGCAATAATCCCCCATCTCCAAAGAAAGGTGGGAACCAGGTCTTGGACTTTGACATCCAGCCCACCTTGTTTTTGTTACCGACGTGCTGCTAAGAAGTGGGGGGAAAAAAGGAATATGGCAGTTTCTCAACTGTCCCTGTCATTTTACACATGCCTCCCAGTTCCCACCCTGCCTTAATAAGCCTCAATAGTTGATTTTTGAGGCCAGCACATTCTTCCTTTCCCACCTCCATGATAGTCCTTTCCCCTCCTCAAGAGAAAGTAAGTAAACTCCTTTTTATCCTAATCTTTGGAGAAATCTTTCTCAAAACCTGTGTGCATTTGCTCTGAACTGGCTTACAACCCACCAGACATCATAAACATGATCCATAAAAGGATAACTTGGGCAGCGCCTGTGGCTCAGTGAGTAGGACACCAGCCCCTTATACCAAGGGTGGCGGATTTGAACCTGGCCCAAGCCAAACTGCAACAAAAAAGAGCTGGGAGGTGTGGTGAGCTCCTGTAGTCCCAACTACTCAGGAGGCTGATGCAAGAGAATCATCTAAACCCAAGAGCTGGAGGTTGCTGTGAGCTGTGACACCACGGCACCCTACCAAGGGCAACAAAGTGAGACTCTTTCTCAAAAAAGGAAAAAAAAAAAACCAACAAGATAACGTAATGAACTGAATTTTATCAAAATTGAAAACTTTTGTTCTGCAAAAGACCCTATTAAGAGAATGAAAAGATAAGGGGAGGAGCAAGATGGCAGCCAAATAACAGCTTCCTTGCAACTGGGCAGGGTGAGACTGGAGAGAGAAGACTTCAGGTATCTCTGGCTGGTGGGATCTGCCCAGAAACATCCCTTTGGGGACATACAGAGTCAGCAAGAGATTTTTGGACCCCATGAGGAGGACAAAAACAGTGGAGAATTAACAAGTGGTTGTGTGTGTCCATTCAGTCTAATCCCGCCAGCAGCTGACTCATAGAAACCCTAAGCCAGAGGCATGGCAACTTAGAGCAGGAAGAAGTGCAAGGAAAGCCAGGGCAAGGAAACAGATAAAATAAAACACCCATGAGGTAGAATCAGCAGAAAAATTCTGGCAACATAAAAAATCAGTCCAGAGAAACCCCCCCAACCTATAAAGAAATGTTAGGGGCGGTGCCTGTGGCTCAATGGAGTAGGGCACCGACCCCATATGTTGGAGGTGGTGGGTTCAAACCCAGCTCTGGCCCAAAAAAAAAAAAAAAAAAAGAAAAGAAATGTTAGAAATGACAGAAAGGGAATTTAGAATACAGATGATGAAAACAATGAAGGAAATGATGGAAACAACGAAGGAAACTGCTGATAAAGTAGAAAATAACAAAAAGGAAATCCAAAAACAGAATCAAATAAGAGATGAATGATATGAATATAGAAAGGATACAGCTGAGCTGAAGGAACTGAAACAGTCAAAGGGAACTTAAAGATGCAATAGAAAGTATCAACAACAAATTAGACCATGCAGAAGAAAGAATTTTAGAGGTAGAGGACAAAGCTCTTGAGATAACTCAGATAGTTAAAGAGGCAGAAAAGAGAGAAAGCAGAATGTTCATTGACAGAATTATGGGACTTTATGAAGTGTTCAAACATAACAAGTTATAGGTATCCTAGAAGGGGAAGAAGAATGCTCAAAGGAATGAAAGCTATACTAGAGAATATCATAAATAAAAATTTCCCAAATATCACAAAAGATTCTGGCACATTCCTTTCAGAGGGATATCGGACCCCACCCCAGGTCACTTCTAACAGAGCTTCTCCAAGACACATTGTGATGAACCTATCCAAACTCAAGACAAAAGAAAAGATTCTTCAAGCTTCCAGGAGTAAGCGCCAGTTGACCTACAGGGGAAAACCCATAAGGGTGACTGCAGACTTCTCTAATGAAATGTTTCAAGCAAGAAGACAATGGTCATCTACCTTTAATCTACTTAAACAGAACAATTTCCAGCCTAGAATTCTATATCCTGCCACTCTAAGCTTTAAAATTGACAGAGAAATCAAATCATTTACTGATATGCAAAACTGAGGAAATTTACCACAAGATCAGCTCTACAAGAAATACTTTAAACTGTTCTACACACTGATCATCACAATGGATCAACAGCAAAGTAAGAACTCAGAAATTAAAGGGCAAAACCTAACTTCCACAATGATGCAAAAGATAAAACTAAGCAATGGACTCTCACACAAGAAGATGAATAGAACACTACCACACTTATCAATTATCTCAATAAATGTTAAGGGCTTGAATTCCTCATTGAAGAGACACAGATTGGCTGATTGGATTATAAAACACAAGTCATCCATTTGCTGTCTGCAGGAAACACACATAGCTTCAAAAGACAAATTAAAACTTAAAGTTAAGGGTTGAAAGACAATTCTTCAGGCAAACGGGATTCAGAAGAAAAGAGGAGTTGCAATCTTATTTTCAGATAAATGTGGATTTAAAGTAACTAAAGTCAAAAAAGACAAAGACGGTCACTTTATATTGATTAAGGGAAAAATATAACAAGAAGACATTTCAATTCTAAATATTCATGCACCCAACTTAAATGCTCCCAGATTCTTAAAACAGACCTTACTCAGTCTGAGGAATATGATATCCTATAACACCAAAATATCAGGGGACTTTAATGCTCCTCTTACAGAGCTGGACAGATCCTCTAAACAGAAATTAAACAAAGATATAAGGGACTTAAATGAGACCCTAGAACAACTGTGCTTCATAGACACATATAGAACACTCCACCCCAAAGATAAAGAATATACATTCTTCTCATCGGCCTGTGAAACATTCTCCAAAATTGATCATTTCCTAGCACACAAAACAAACCTCAACAGAATCAAAAGAATTGAAATTCTACCTTGTATCTTCTGAGACCACAAGGCACTAAAGGTGGAACTCAACTCCAACAAAAACATTCAATCCCACATAAAGAGATGGAAATTAAACAGCCTTCTGTTGAATGACAGCTGGGTGCAGGAAGAAATAAAAGAGGAAATCATTAACTTCCTTGAGCATAACAACAATGAAGACACAAGCTACCAAAACCTGTGGGATACTGCAAAAGCAGTTCTAAGAGGAAAATTTATCGCTTTAGATGCCTACATTCAAAAAACAGAAAGAGAGTGCATCAACAAACTCACAAGCTGTCTTATGGAATTGGAAAAAGAACAATCTAAGCCTAAAGCCAGCAGAAGAAAACAAATATCCAAAATTAAATCACAGATCAATGAAATTGAAACCAAAAGAATCATTCAGAAAATTAATGAAACAGGAACTGTTTTTTAAAAAAAATAAATAAAATAGATAAACCTTTGGTCAGACTAACTAGAAATAGAAAAGTAAAATCTCTAGTAACCTCAGTCAGAAATGATAAAGGGGAATAACAACAGCTGCCACAGAGATACAAGAGATACTACCAGAAACTCTTTGCCCAGAAATTTGACTGTGAAGGAAATGGATCAATATTTGGAATCACACCCTCTCCCTAGACTTAGCCAGGAAGAAACAGAGCTCCTACTCAATTTCAAGCACTGAGATTAAAGAAATAATAAAATATATTCCAACAAAAAAATGCCCTGGTCTGGATGGCTTCGAATTCTATCAAACCTTCAAAGAAGAGCTTATTCCCGTATTGTAGAAATTATTCCAAAAAATTGAGGAGGAAAGAATCTTCCCCAACACATTCTATGAAGCAAACATCACCCTGATACCAAAACCAGGAAAAGACCCAACTAAAAAGGAGAATTTCAGACCAAGTTCACTAATGAATATAAATGCAAAAATTCTCAACAAAATCCTAGCCAATAGATTATAGCTTATCATCAAAAAAGTCATACATCATGATCAAATAGGTTTCATCCCAGGGATGCAAGGTTGGTTTAAGGACCATATGATCCTTTCAATAGATGCAGAAAAAGCATTCAATAAAATCCAGCATCCTTTTCTAATTAGAACACTGAAGAGTATAGGTATAAGTGGCACATTTCTTAAACTGATTGAAGCTATCCATGACAAACCCACAGCTAATATTTACTAAATGGAGTAAAACTGAAAACTTTTCCTCTTAGAAATGGAACTAGACAACATTGTCTTCTGTTACCACTACTATTCAACATAGTGCTGGAAATTCTAGCCAATACAATTGGGCAAGGCAAGGAAATAAAGGGCATCCAAATGAGAGTAGAGGAGATCAAACTCTCCCTCTTTGCTGACAATATGATCTTATACTTAGAGAACCCCAAAGATTCAACCACAGGACTCCTGGAAGTCATCAAAAATACAGTAATGTCTCAGGATATAATTCAATATCCACAAGTCAGTAGCCTTTGTATATGCCAATAACAGTCAAGATGAGAGGCTAATTAAGGACACAACTCCTTTCACTATAGCTTCAAAGAAAATGAAATACCTAGGAATATACCTAACAAAAGAGGTGAAAGACCTCTAAAAAGAAAATTATGAAACTCCATGAAAGGAAATAGCAGAGGATATTACCAAATGGAAGAACACATCATGCTTATGGCTGGGAAGACTCAACATTGTTAAAATGTCTATACTTCCCAAAGCAATCTACTGATTCAATGCCATCCCTATTAAAATACCAACATCTTACTTTCAAGCCTTGGAAAAAATGATTCTGTGTTTTGTACGGAATTAGGAAAAACCCTGTATAGGTAAGGCAGTTCTTAGTAATAAAAACAAAGCCATGGGCATCACCATACCAGATTTTAGGCTGTACTACAAAGCCATAGTGGTCAAGACAACATGGTCTGGTACAAAAACAGAGACATAGACATTTGGAATTGAATAGAAAACCAGGAAATGAAACTAACATTTTATAGCCACCTAATTTTCGATAAACCAAACAAGAAAATACACTGGAAGAAAGACTCCCTATTCAATAAATGGTGCTAGGAGAACTGGATATCCACATGTAAAAGACTGAAACTGGACCCACACCTTTCTCCACTCACAAAAATTGATTCAAGATGGATAAAGGACTTAAATTTAAGGCATGAAACAAAAATCCTCAAAGCATAAGAAAAATCCTCAAAGAAAGCATAGGAAAAACAAGATATTGGACTGGGGAAAGACTTCATGAAGAAGACTGCTGTGGCAATTACAACTATCAAAAATAAACAAATGGGACTTAATTAAAATGAAAAGCTTCTGTACGGCTAAGGAGACAACAACCAAAGCAAATAGACAACCTACACAATGGGAAAGGATGTTTGCATATTTTGAATCAGACAAAAGCTTGATAACTTGGATCTATAGAGAACTCAAATTAATCTACATGAAAACAAGCCAACAATCTCATATATCAATCGGCAAGAGACATGAATAGAACCTTCTCTAAAGATGACAGACAAATGGCTAACAAACATATGAAAAAATGCTCATCATCCCTAATTATCAGAGAAACACAAATCAAAACCACCCTGAAATACCATCTAACCCCCAGCAAGAATGGCCCACATCACAAAATCTCAAAACTGCAGATGCTGGTGTGGATGTGGAGAGAAGGGGAGACTTTTGCACTGTTGGTGGGACTGCAAACTAATACTATCTTTTTGGAAGGAAGTATGGAGAAACCTCAAAGAACTCAAGCTAGACCTCCCATTTGATCCTGCAATCCCATCACTGGATCCCATCACTGGATCTTGCAATCCCATCACTGGAAAAAAATCCTTTTATCATAAGGATACTTGCGCTAGACTGTTTATCACAGCTCCATTTACAATCGCTAAAATGTGGAAACAGCCTAAATGCCCGCCAACCCAGGAAAGGATTAACAAGCTGTGGCATATGTACACCATGGAATACTATTCAGTCAATAAAAAATGGAGACTTTACAGCCTTTGTATTAACCTGAATGGAAGTGGAACATATTATTCTTAGTAAAGCATCACAAGAATGGAGAAGCATGAATCCTATGTACTCACTTATGATATGAGGACAATTAATGACACAGTGGGGGCGGGGAGAGCAGAAAGAGAAGGAAGGAGGGAGGAGTGGGGAAAGGAAGAGAGCGGGAAGGAGGGAGGGGGTGGGGTTTTGATGTGTGACACACCTTTTGGGGGCAAGACACAATTGTAAGAGGGACTTTACCTAACAAATAAAATCAATGTAACCTGGTTTCTTCTACCCTCAATGAATCCTCAACAAAAAAAAATAGTTTAATATAATAAATTGCACATGATCTTTAAACAAAAAAAAAAAAGAGAATGAAAAGACAAATTACAAACCAGGAAAGGATATCAGTCAGGGGAGGGGAACTTGTAGCCTGTGGCCACATGTAGGGTTCTGGATCCTTTAGTGTGCCTTTTGACTGAATCCAAATTTGACTAAACAAATCCTTTTAATCAAGGGATTTGTTTGTGATATTTGAATTCAGTTCACTGAGTCTATGGGCCACTTGTACAGCTGCCCCTCAGTATCCTGCAGATACCACAATCTGCATATGCTGGAGTCCCTGATATAAAATGGCATAGAATTTACATGTGAGAAATAAAAATAAAATCTTAAGCCCCTACCAACCAGCTCAACAGATCTATCCCTCCCCCCTTGGCCAAAGGACTCCAGAGAAAGCTTAAAACTCAGTTCCCAGACATGAAGGGACGGGAGGTCAGACATGGCTCATTATCCCCGCTCACTCCCTAACTGCCATCAGGCTTTTCTTCCTAGGGTTAAACAGAACCAGCCTTTTGGAAAGACTTGCTCTTCCACCAGTTACAACCAACCACTAAGGCTGCTTCTCCCTTTTTGTGCTATTTATTTATTTATCTTTTGAGACAGAGTCTCACTCTGTTGCACCAGGCTAGAGTGCCATAGTGTCATAGCTCACAGCAACCTCAAGCTCCTGGGCTCAAGTGATCCTCTTGCCTCAGCCTCCTGAGTAGCAGGGACAATAGGCATGTGCTACAATGCCTGGCTAATTTTTCCATTTTTTAAATAGAGATGGTGTCTCACTCTTAACTCAGGATGGTCTCAAACTCCTGAACTCAAGAGATCCTGTGGCCTCGGCCTCCCACAGTGCTAGGATTATAGGCGTGAGCCACCACTCACGCCTGTAATTTTGTTGTTTTAGCACAATTGACCAGCATTCCTTCCTGATAAGAGACCCCTGACCATGGAATGGTTCTGGCCAGTCTACAAAAGATGCACAGAGAGGGCTTTTAGTGTCCTCTGCTTCATCTTTTGATAACAGAGGGCCAAAAATTCCACCACTGGATCATGCTAATATCACCATTTTCTGAACATGGAGCTCATGAAGTAGCATGAAGCTCATTTGTACATGAGCTTGTTTCTCATTTCATAAAAATTCACAACTCCTCCTATAGCTTCTTTAAGTATAGTATGAATATTCCACCAACCGCTTAGCATAAATTTCTGTCCTCATTCTCCCTCCCTTGAATTATCTGCACCTGGCTTCTGGCTTCTATGCTTCTCAGCCAGTCAGAATAGTCACCTTATGTGCTATGATGCTTTATAAGAAATTAAGCTCTCCTTTCCAAATTTATGAACCTCATCATTCTTAGTTGACACACGTAACCTATGCATATCTTCCTATATACTTTATTTTTGAGACAGAGTCTTGCTCTATTGCACTGGCTAAATTAGTGCAGTGGCACTCTAACTGCAACCTCAAATTCCTGGGCTCGTGCAATCCTCTTGTCTCAGCCTCCCAAGTAGCCGAGACTATAGGCATGCAACTATGCTCAGTTAATTTTTTCTACTTTTAGTAGAGACAGTTTCCTTCTTGCTCAGGCTAATCTCAAATTTCTGAGCACAAATGATCCTTCCACCACAGCTTCCCAGAGTGCCAGGATAATAGGCATGAGCCACCACACCCCACTCTTCCTGTACTTGTACTTTAAGCAATCTCTAGACGAGAGATTAGAGATATCTAATACGATATAAATGCTATGTAAACAGTTGTTGTATTGTTTAGTGAATAATGACATGGGAAAAAGTCTGTACGTGTTTACGCCAGAGGCTTTTTTTTTTTTTTAATCCACATTTGGTATAATTCATAGATTTAGAACTCATGTATTCAGGGGGACAAATGTATAAATAACTCTTAAAAAAGCAAAAAACCAAAAATCCAATTATAAAATAAGCAAAAGAAAAACTGACATTTCAGTGAAGAGAATATACAGATGACAAACACATGAAATGATGTTTAACATCATTAGCCATTAGGGAAATTTAAATTAAAACCACAATGAGCTATCAATACATACTCATCAAAATGGCTAAAATAAAAACAGTGGCAATACCAAATGCTGACAAGCCGAGAAATTGAATTACTCACATATGACTGATGGTAATGTAAAATGGTATAGCCATTCTGGAAAACAGTTTGTCAGTGTCTTAATAAAACTAAGCATGCAACTACCACATGACCTGGCAATTGCACTCCCGGCATTTATCCTAGAGAAATAAAGACTTACACACACACACACACACACACACACACACACACACACACGTACATGAATGCTTATAGCAGCTTTATTTATAATAGCCAAAAATTGGAAACAACTCAGATATACTTCAATAGGTAAATGATTAAATAAAACTGCAGTACATCCATACGATGGAATTCTACTTGGCAATAAAAAGAAACTATTGATTACAAAAGAGCTTGGCTGAATCTCTAGAGAATTATGCTGAATTAAAAATGTACCAGTCACCAAAGGTTATTGTTGTGGACTGAATGTTTATGTTCCCCTCATCCCATTCATATATTGAAAGTCCTAACCCCCATTATGATGGTGGTACTTTGGGGGAGGTTTTGGGGATTAGACAAGGTCATGAGGGTGAGCCCCATAATGGATCAGTGACCTCACAAGGAGAGGGAGAGACATCAGTGCTTTCTCTTTCTGTTATGGGAGGATACAATGAAAAGATAGCCTTTTACAAGCCAGAAAGAAGGCCCTCACCAAGAACTGAATCAGCCCAGAACCTTGATTTTGGACTTCAGGAATCTCTAAAACTGTGAGAAATAAATGTCTGTTGTTTAAGCCACCAATCTATGGTATTTTGTTATAGCAACCTAAACTGATTAAGACAGTTACATACTGTATGATTCCATTTATATAACATTTTAAAAATGAGAAAATTAGGCCTGACACAGTGGCTCTTGCCTGTAATTCTGGCACTCTGGGAAGCTGAGATGGGTGGATTGCCTGAGCTCACAGGTTTGAGACCAGCCTGAGGAAGAGAAAAAAACCTCATTTCTAAAAATACCCAAGCTATTTTTCTGGCAGGTAGCTGTAGTCCCAGGTACTTGGAAGGCTGAAGCAAGAGAATCGCTTGAGCCCAGGAATTTAAGATTGTTGTGAGCTATGATACCATAGCACTCTACCAAGGATGACAAAGTGAGACTCTATCTTTAAAAAAAAAAAAAAGAGAGAGAAAATTACAAAAATGGAGAACATGTTAGTGATTGTCAAAGAATAGAGAGAATAGGGTAGAGTTAGGGTAGGAGGGTAATGGCTATTAAAAGGCAACATGATCCTTGTGGTGACAAGAATGTTCTATATTTTGACTACATCAATATCAATATCCTCATTGTGATACTGTATTACAGTTTTGCAAGATGGTACCTGTGGGAAAAACCAGGTAAAGGGTACATAGAATCTCTTTTACAACTCTACATGGATATAAAATTATCTCAAAATTAAAAGTTTTGTGAGATAAACAATTTGACAAATATGCATCTGTATCACTTATTTTATAAACTACAGATGCTCTTCAACTTATCATAGGTTATGTCCTAATACATGTATATCCATCATAAGTTGAAAATATCAGTAAGTCAAAATGCATTTAATACACCTAACCTACTCATCATAGCTTAGCCTAGCGTACTTTAAACATACTCAGGACACAAACTTTAGCTGATAATTATGCAAAATTATATAACACAATACCTATTTTATAATAAAGCATTTAATATCTTGTGTAATTTATTGAATTCTATAGTAAAAGCAAAAATCAGAATGGTTGTATAGGCACTTAAAATACGGTGTCTACTAAATATGCATCACTTTTGCATGATTGTAAAGTAAAAACATTCTATGTCAGAGGTTGTGTCATTCTATGTGTATCTGTACACACACTATACACACACGTATGAAGAAAAAATTATATAAAGGAAGCACTGCAAAACGTTAACAATTGATGACTCTAGTCATACTAGTCTTTTAACTTTTCTGCACATTTAAAAGTTTTCAAAAGAAGGTGTTTAGGGAAAAGGAATGGTTTCTAGCTTCTTCACTGATTCTTTGACTTCTTATTTGAGATGTTCCCTATCAAGCTTGATCCTGTCTGACTGAGCTCTGTGCTTCCCTGTGCTTTGTCTCCAGGATGTAGGTACTTCATCCTGGAGACAAAGGTGACAAACCATGTAGCAGAGGCCTTTCAGGTTTGATCTAAAAAGGATTAAAAAGTATCCCGGTAACTGGAGGCAGAGCATGTTATGTGGCTAAAAGTCATCACCTAAGTTTTACTGCAGAAAAAAACAGCATTATTACCATACTGCTCAACATATTTGGAAAGCAGGCAATTTCATTCCTGTCAATACGAAAGAAACGGCTTTTTGCTTTTCTTTTTGAAAGCATTAATTTGTTTGCTTCTCTCAAGTACAAAAACACTTGAGTGACACTGCTCCACCATGAAGCAACTCTTAGAACTACTTCAGGCTATTCTGAGGAGCACAGCTCAAGTATGCCTACCTACAGCCTGATGGTCAAAAGCATTGGCCCTAGAGCCATATGGATCTAGGTTGAAAACACTAACTAGCTATAAGAACCATCTGTGTCTCAGTGAGAAACAGCAATGGTAACAGAATTAGTGTGAGGCTTTTTGTGAAGATTCACTGGTACAATGATATAAAGAGCTCATCAGAGAGTAAAAGCTCACGTACCTTTTGCCATTAGTACGAAGCATTTAAAATTACTTAAGGCAAAGCAAAGCAATCAAAACTTATATTTTGCAAGAATAATTACTCACAAAATTATTTTAAAATTAATATTTACCTCACATTGTTTTAGAATCAAACAAGATCATATATAAAAGTTATAAAATTATAATTTTTTAATATTATAAAAATTATACAAGCTAGGAATTTTACCCAGAGACAGCATTATATAGTACAAAGAACACAACATTTAAACGTCAGACAACTCATTTAGGCCAGGTGTTTGTAATCCTACCATTCTCGGAGGCTGAGATGGGAGGATCCTTTGAGCTCAGGAGTTCGAGACCAGGCTGAGCAAGAGCTGAGACTCTGTCTCTACTTTAAAAAAAAAAAAAAATTAGAAAAACTAGCCAGGCATTGTGCTGGGTGCCTACAGACCCAGCTACTCAGGGAGGCTGAGGCAGGAGGATCACTTGAGTTGTTGTGAGCAAGGCTGATGCCACAGCACTCTGCCCAGATGACAGAGTGAGACTGTCTTTGAAAAACTGAAAAAGACTCAGCGTTAAGTCCTGACTTCACCACTTTGTTATGTGATTTCTGGATGGTGCTGAAACTGCCTCAGCTTTCTCATTTTCAAAAATATGATAATATTCCTTGTGTGACAGGATTGTAAAAATTAAAATAGAAAATCTATATAAGAATATTTCATAAAATTAAAAGCAGTATGTAATATTAACAAATACAAGTTTTCACATTTGCTGCATGAAATGTTATTCATTATAATTCAATCTGTCAAATTTGACATTTCTGAATATAAATGAACAAAAATAAAGCAATTTTTAAAAATGGAGCCACTAAAACTAAAATTTCTAATGTCTTTACATAAAAGTCAAATGCATATATTCAGAATATTTCCCTAAAGACTTCCACTGAATTTTAGGCAGACTTATATTTGCAGTTCTGAATCTTCCTAATGTTTTTTCTATATAAGCCAGAGAAATGTGTCACTTATTAAAGTTAGGTCAAAAGGCCTTGCTCAATGTACAATGTTTTAACAAGGACATTCTTGAGTTTTGAGAACTGGCATGGTTGCCCCTCCCTTCCCTATAAATCTGCGCCTCCTCTAGTCTTGGAAATGAGTACCAGTTACCATATCACCCAGGCACAAAATCTCTTAAGTCTTACATCTATTGTCTTCAAATCCCAGTGAGTCTTCCTTTTCAATGTCCATTTTTTTTCCTGTCTCTACTGTTATCATCATAGGTAAGGCTTTCATTACTCTCTGTAATAATAGAACCACCTTCCAGTGGTGGTTCCCTTGCTTCCAGTCTCTCCGCTCTTCTAATCCATCCTATTCATTAATGCTAAATTAAATAACCTAAAATCCTGCTTTTTGTGTGCCATTCCCTATTCAAAGACTTTCCCAAAAGTACAAGATCTTTCCTTATTCTGCTTATTCAGTGAATAAGTAGAATCTGGAAGCTGAATAATCAGTCACCACGTCTAAGAAGTAGCCTTTACTGCCATAGGCAAATGGCATACCACTATTGAAGTCCTGGCACAGAAAGATTAACCTTAAGTTCCATCAAAATGGAAATACAGGTCACAACATTAACAGAGATCTAAATGAAAAGAGAAGCAGACTTTCTGAAAAAATTTATTTAAAATGCACAAATAGTTATTAGAATTGATACCTGCAACAAATAATGGAAAAGCATTTCTTAAAAATAGGAGAAAATCTACCTGGTAAAGGCAGGCTGCTGTTCCAAGGAAAAATGCAATGATGTAATTAAAATCTTCACCATCACTCTGTAAAAAACCAAAATGAAAGGTTATTCTTTTTGGGGAGAAAGTCCATTTCCAAAAAGAAATCATCAAGATAGGATATAACAACAATCTATGCATAAACTGTAAACATTGTAATAAAGTGTTGTACAGGGTGGCCATAAAGTTACTGTGCAATTTAAATAGACAACTATTTTAAACTGCACATGAACTTGATGGCCACCTTGTATAGCATTTCTTTTCTTTTTTTTAATTTTTATTAAATCATAATTGTGTACATTAGTGCAATCATGGGGCACAATGTGCTGACTTCATACACAATCTGAAATATTTTCATTGAACTGTTTAACACAGGCTTCATGGCATTTTCATAATCACTATATGTAGACATTGGTATTCTACATTTAGTAAGTTTCCTGTAGAACATTTCTTAAGAGACCTAAAAGGGACCCAAAGAATGTGAGGCAGAAATACAAGTGTTCCTCTATGTCTTGGCCTCCCCCATCAATGTCATCATACCCAAGAGAAGATGAAAATTACTGAAGAAAAGTTTCCATATAACCTGAAAAGCTTCTCTTCCTCTCTCTAAAGAAACCATATACAAATGCATACTACCCCAGAGGCTGACAAATTTACTCCTGCTTACGAGGGTTGCTACTTGATTCAAATAAATATTAACAATTTTACTATTTAGTAAGTACATTGTTTTGAACAAAAAAACTGTGAAAACCAAAAAGCTACTGTCCACTAGAGTGTGCTAAATCTCAGTAAGAAAAATCAGAAATAGTTGTGCTGCTACGCTAGAAAAACAGCCACCCAGAGGAAAAACAGAGATAGATCATGCATAGAATATTTCTTTGAAAAGATAACTAATGGGACATGTGACAACCCATGCTTTCCTATTCCTTTTAGGTTCCTTTTAAAAAAATATCCACGTTTCACAACTTCTTTCAGTATTTTTACAAAGTAGAACATAAAGTCCAGGCAGGAGCATTACTTTTTTTTCCTTTTAGGCAGAAATATTAAATTTGGTCCTTTCCTTATGTTAGGAAAAACAACACCTTTATACAATGAAAATTTCCACAAGATACAAGAGTAGCTCTCATGAATGTATCTCCATAAGATAGTAGAAAGAGAAAATTCTTTTTGTAGTGATAATTGGGCAACAGAAATGACTGTAAGGCAGAGGAGAGTGGCTTATCCTAGTGAGATCTTAAAATAGGAACCATTAATCTGTCTGGGATGCTTAGGCCAGTTGTACTCCAGAGGCAGGGAAGGTCAACATGAAACCTTTCCATTTTAATAACTGTAAGGCTTTAAATAAGTTCAGCTTGATTATTTTTTCTTTAGTCTTTTATTTTTTGAGTGACTTGATTCTACCTTTTTTTTTTTTTAACTATAAACACTCATGTTCATTGTCCAGGACCTGGAAAATACAGATTATATAGTCCATAAATACCACAGCCCTGGGAGAATTACTTAACCTTTTATTTTCTTCTTGTCTTTTCTGTGTATGTATGCATATTGTTAAAAAATGGAATGCTGGCTGGGCAGGTGGATCATTTGAGCTTGAGAGTTCGAGACCAGCCTGAGCATGAGTGAGACCCCCATCTCTACTAAAAATAGAAAAACTAACTGGGCATTGTAGTAGGCACCTTAAGTCCCAGCTACTAGGGAGGTTGAGGCAGGAGGATCACTTGAGCCCAAGAGTTTGAGGTTGCTGTGAGCTATGACACCACCCACTCTATCCAGGGTGACACAGTAAGACCCTGTCTCCAAAAAAAATTAAAGAATAAAAATTAAATAAATAAAAAATGGAATGATTTTATATATTGCTGCTTAGTACTTCACATTATATCATAAACACTATTCCAAGGAGTAAATATTCCTCAGCCACAGAATTTGTAACAATTGTATAATCTTTCATTGTGGGCATATATAACTTTTGTCCTATAATTGGATACTATATTATTTTCTTCTCTAAAGTTAAGTACAATTTTGTAATCATTTTAATTCCCCTGGGAATTCTTAAGAGAATGTTTTTAAAGTCAGCCAGACCTGGGTTCAAATCTTTACTTATGATCTTTAATGTTACCATTTGAAAAATTAAAGTTGTAGAGATTAAATAACATTTACAAATACAAAGAAAAGTAACTAGTATACATTAAATACTGAGAAACATTCACCAACTCTTCTTTCCCTGGGGTAACTGTCTGCATCATTTACCTGGTAATTAGATTACCTCTTGGTATTATTTAAACCTCTAGTATGTTGGCCTTATCCTCTCAATTAGATCCTAATCTTTCTTGAAGGCAGAAAATAATCTTACTATTTGCATGAAACTGTGCACATCATAGGAATTCAAAAAACACATGCTGAGTTGAGCTTTATAAAGGTGAGTTTCTAATTGATCAAGACAGTCTAATAAACATATTCTTCCATTCCATAAATACACATTAAACATTTACAAACCAGGTACTTTGTTACTACACAAGGACAGAAAATAATTAAGTCCATAGCAACTTAAGGAGCTCACTCTCTAATTAAAAAGGCAGATACATAAATCAGTAATTCCTACCTAAAGTAAGATGTGGGTTCAGGATACTAAAGGGGCCCACTGCAGACACATCTTATTCTGCTTGAGAAAAAAAGGGTCAGGGGAAGGTTTCCCATAGGAAGTAAATAAAGTTTAACTTGGGTCTTGAAGGGTGAACAGGCAAAATAGACAAGGTAGGAAGAAAACTGTGGGCAAATGGAGTAACATATGCAGTCTCAAGGAGGGAGGAAGCTAAGATGACTCCCAAGGTTTATTTCTTGTTTAGGCAACATTTGAATGACACCATGCACTAAGCTGAGAATATAGGAGAAAAAGTAATTTGAGAGCAGAAAGTGGCTCGGCGCCTGTGGCTCAACGGGCTTAGGCGCCAGCCACGTACACCTGAGCTGGCGGGTTTGAATCCAGCCGGGCCCGCCAAACAACAACGACGGCTTGCAACCAAAAAATGGCCGGGCGTTGTGGCGGGCGCCTGTAGTCCCAGCTACTTGGGAGGCAGAGGCAAGAGACTCGCTTGAGCCCAGGAATTAGAGTTTGCTGTGAGCTGTGATGCCACGGCACCCTATCTAGGGTGACATCTTGAGTCTCTGTCTCAAAAAAAAAAAAAAAAAAAAAGAGAGCAGAAAGTATTGAGTTCATTGTAGACATGCTATATTTTGGAGTTGCTAGTGGGACATTCAAAGAATTACATTTAGTAGCTATTTATGTCTACTTCAGGAAAGAGTTTGACCTAGAGATCTAGTCTGGTAATCATTTATTTAACCAGTAGTTAAATGAAAGCCCTATGACAACCAAGTGTAAGTCTTAATTCTTGACTGGCTCCCACATTGGAGAAAGAAACAAAACACTATAAAGGACATTTTAGAACAACTGTAAAAATGCAAGTACAGATTTTACATAAGCTAATACTGTATAAATTTCAAATTTCTTTGGTATGGTAAAGGTATTGTGATTATGTATGAGAATGTCTTAGTCCTTAAGACATACATATTGAATAATTTTGGAATAAGTGGTAATGATACCAACAATTTTACTTTCAAATGATTCAGCAAAAAAGAGAAAAAAGGAGAAAGAAAAAGGTGGGCATATAAATAGATATTAATTCTATTGTTCTTTAAACTTTTCCATAAATTTCAATCCTTTCAAATTAAGATGTTATGGGGGAGAGGAAAATACAAATTAAAAAATGCCATGCAACCACTAAAAAGAATGGAATACAGTTCTATGTACTGATGTGAAATAGTCTCCTACGTATTACTAGACTTAAAGAAACAAATCAGTATTAAGTATAGTAGTACTGGTATACAAATAACATTAAAAGAGTAAGTAAATATATAAATACATATATACTGGCATACGCACATAATCTTCTCTAGAAGGGTATACTGGTGATTAACTCTGGGGAAGACAAAAGGGAAGAGAATTATTTTTGGTAAAAATTAATATCAATGTTTGTAGGCTTTGAAATTTACCATGTGCATATTTTACTGTGTGTATGTATGTATGTTTAAACTTTTTTTCAAAGGCTATTTTTCAAATTCATCTAAGAATTTGTAGAATTAGAAGAATACAAAATGAAGAACATAATACTGAAGAATGTCACTATGCAAGAAGTGGAGGAAGGAAGTTTCTTGGATTAAGAACAGGAAGAGAAAGAAGAAAAAATTTTTCTGAAAACCAGAAAAAATGGCTTCACAGAAATGAAGGGATGAGAGACTGTCAAGAAGAAGAATAATCTAAATACATTTAATTATTAATAACATTTTATGTGTCTAAGTTTCCTACGATGTTTTTTTTTGAAATTGAATAAAACTATTTTTAAAAGGAAGAACTGAATGACATATAAGATGAGGCAAGAAGGGCACATAAGATAAGGGCACTAAAGAATAGTTGCATTATTTGGTAATGAGAAGGATACTGGTGAGCTTAATGATGGATATCTGAAAAAATTTACAGGGACAAAAAGATCACAAGAATAAGTAATAAATAGGGTTAGGATGGGGAACAGAAGTGGGAAGGGACAGAGGCAGGGAGGAAGGCAGCGTTTGGGGACAAGGGGAAGACAGAGGCGAGGAGTTAAAATTTTTTTAGCTGGGCATTGTGGCAGGAGCCTGTAGTTCCAGCTACTTGGGAGGCTGAGGTAAGAGGATCACTTGAATCCAAGAGTTTGAGGTTGCTATGAGCTATGACCTGGCACTCCCCTGAGGGTGACAAAGTGAGTGTCACCAAACAAAAAGAAAAAAAAATTGTTTCTGTCTCAAACAACAAAGAAAAAGACATTTTTTTAAATGTCATTATTCACCTTTGGGGGATGCTAAAGTACCAGTGTATTGCTTTGAAAACTAACAAATAAAGGGAAAGAATGTTTTTTAAAGGTTTGGGTGAAAGTAAATAAAAGCCTCACACAATAGCCAAAAAATGTATTAGAAGGGCACTATTAAAAAGTTTATAATAATTAGGAAACACTTCAATATTAATTAAGGGAATACAATAGTATAATAGAGATAATATACATACATGTTTATGTATACACGTATCAGAGAAAATATGAAAAATCAGAGATGATTTTTATTTTCTTGCTTACACATTTTCCCCCAATTCACTAATAATGAATTAGTATATAACCAGAAAAAAATATTTTATTTCTTTTGAAAGAAAGCACCATATTATTGATACTGTGACACTAAATAAATTTTAAACCTTCGGCTGAGCTTCAACAGGGATATAATTTCTTTAAAAGGCATTAACAATACTATAGAAATAAGGAAGACAAGAAATTAAAGTGAGTTGATTACTTCTGCTTTGTAGTACAACTTTACAAACAATTCAGAATCAGAAAACCTTAGGATGTTAGTGCTGAAGTGGTCTTTGGGCGTATGAAGTCTAAAACCTTCATCTTGCAGAATTGGAAGATGAGATCCAAGAAGGTAAAGAAATGCAGCTAAGGTCACAAAGTTAGTTGCTGTAGATGGAACCCAGGTATCCTGACTTCCAGGTTGGCATTTCTACTGCTCAGTTTTACTCTTTCCCATCTTGAAGGTAGCAGGTGAAAAGCTAAGAAGGTGGATACTAAGGGCAAGAAACCGGAAGCCAAGCCAGCTGATGCCAGGGCAAGGCTAAAAAGGGTAACCACAAGGATAAAAAGCTAAAGATGGGGAAGTCCCACTGCAGCTAAAATTCTGTTCCCATCAGAGAAACCAGCAGATGGTCCTGATGTGCCATGTATTCCAGAAAGGCCGGTACAAAAATCCAAGAATAAAAAGAAAAAGAAGGTTCTTGTCACTATTACAAAATCAGCCGGTAGTGACAAGAATGGTGACACTTGGGTGACTAAATGTCACAAAATGCCTAGATATTATTTTACTGAAGATGTGCCTTGAAAGCTGCTCAGCCACAGCGAACAGCTGTGCAGTCAGCCTGTGAGAGAACCTTGAGCCAGCATTCCTACTAGACTCTCTGACCACCCCTCACTGGGTGCCACAGAGGCAAGAAGCAGCCGGGTAGCAGCTTATTACTTGTGACCAGACCTCTGGTCCTCAGTCATGTTCCTCTGTGAAGTATACACCAAAAAGAAGTGTGCAAAACTGAAAACATCTTGTGGATGTTCACTTCAAGAAGAAGCTGAAGAAGCCCAGACACCAGGAAGGTGAAAAGGAGAAATACAAGATTACAGAGCAGCGCAAGGTTGATCAGAAAGCTGTGGACTTGCTAATTTTACCAAAAATCAAAGCTATTCCTTAGCATTGGGGCTGCCTGCAATCTGTGTCTGCTCTGACAAATGGAGCTTACCTTCACAAATCTGTGTTCTATATTTCATACAAAGAACCTAATTAAATAACCAATACACTTTAAAAAAATTAAAAAAGATCCGGCCCAGCACCTGTGGCTCAAGTAGCTAAGGCGCCAGCCACATACACCTGAGCTTGCGGGTCGAATCCAGCCCAGGCCCACCAAATGACAATGACGGCTGCAACCAAAAAATAGTCAGGTGTTGTGGTGGGTGCCTGTAGTCCCAGCTACTTGGGAGGCAGAGGGAGGCAGGAGACTCGGTTGAGCCCAGGAGTTGGAGGTTGCTGTGAGCTATGATGCCACAGCACTCTACTAGGGCGACAGCTTGAGGCTCTGTCTCAAAAAATAAAAATAAAAAAGACTCAATTTTTTTCCTAGTATACCATGTGCAAATTATTTCTAGGTTGGCATCAGCCTAATTAATATTCTTGTTTCCAAGTTGATTCTTGAAACATGCAATACAAGCCAATGGGATAAAAGCTTATGCATTATGAGGCATCAAATCATAATAAATTTATTAACATCTCTAAACTCAGAACAAAGTTAGGAAGTGAGGGGGAAATAATCTAATTTATACATTACTATGAACACCAAATCAGATTTACCAACTTAACAAAAACTATACGTATCCTAAACCTCACCAGTCTAAACTTAAGATATTAAAGAAAAACTTCAGTGCTACCTATTTGTATAAATCCATCCCTAGCACCCTATGAGGCAGTTACCAACCTAGAAGAAACAAACTTGTTCTGAATCTTCAAACAACATTAACAATGTACAAGAATGTTGATTCATGTGGGTCCTCAAATGTAAATGTGCCTCAAGCACAAAGTTACACACTAAAGATAAATGTAGCAATCATTTTTAGCATTCTAAAAGAGTATTTAGAATTCATGGCCTTAAAAAAGTAAACTTTATATTAATATCTATATATTACTCACACTCAGAAAATATACTACATATTTTTAGCTAGATCTAAAATTATGATCCTCAAATAAATCCTTTGCTCTTAAATCAAGTGTTAGAGAGATGGTGAGGCCACTTAATCTGGATATGCCTTTCCTCCTCCAATCAACCACCATGATGTGAATAACTCCACCACAGGTAACTTCAAAATAAATGGATGTTTAAGTCCTGAGTCCTGGGATTTGCACTCAAGTCTACAGAGCTGACTACCTTAGAAAGATCTACCTTTATGGATCAAAAAGTAACTAGAGCAATTTTAGACACAAAAATTCCTCGCACAGGGCGGCACCTGGGGCTCAGCGAGTAGGGCGACAGCCCCAAGTACCGAAGGTGGCGGGTTCAAACCCGGCCTCGTGGAACTGCAAAACAGAAAAATAGCTGGGCGCTGTGGTGGGCGCCTGCAGTCCCAGCTACTCGGGAGGCTGAGGCAAGAGAATCACCTAAGCCCAGGAGCTGGAGGTTGCTGTGAGCTGTGTGACGCTACAGCACTCTAATGAGGGCAATAAAGTGCGACTCTATCTCTACAAAAAAAAAAAGAAAAAAGAAAAAAGAATAAAATATTTAGGAATAGGCTCAGTGCCTGTGGCTCAACGGGCTAAGGCGCCAACCACGTACACCTGAACTGGTGGGTTCAAATCCAGCCCAGGGCCCGCCAAACAACAATGACGTCTGCAACCAAAAAAAAAATAGCCAGACATTGTGGTGGGCGCCTATAGTCCCAGCTACTTGGGAGGTGGAGGCAAGAGACTCACTTGAGCCCAGGAATTGGAGGTTGCTGTGAGCTGTGATGCCACAGCACTCTATCTAGGGTGACGGCTTGAGGCTCTGTCTCAAAAATATATATATATATTTAGCAATAAGCTTAACAAAAGAAGTATAAAATTTATCTCTTAAAAATTGCAAAGGAGGCTCGGCGCCTGTGGCTCAACAGGCTAAGGCGCCAGCCACGTACACCTGAGCTGGTGGGTTCGAATCCAGCCCAGGCCCACCAATAA
Source organism: Arctocebus calabarensis (assembly GCA_963573935.1). NCBI lineage: Eukaryota > Metazoa > Chordata > Mammalia > Primates > Lorisidae > Arctocebus > Arctocebus calabarensis. The sequence continues at coordinate 58,566 of CAUYON010093497.1, forward strand.
ACAATGATGGTAGCAACCAAAAAAAAAAAAAAATGGCTGGGCGTTGTGGTGGGCGCCTCTAATCCCAGCTACTTGGGAGGCTGAGGCAAGAGACTCACTTGAGCCCAGGAATTGGAGGCTGCTATGAGCTGTGATGCCACAGCCCTCTATCCAGGGTGATGGCTTGAGGCTCTGTCTCAAAAAAAAAAAAAAAAAAAAAAATTGCAAAGCATACGGCTCAGCGCCTGTGGCTCAACGGGCTAAGGTGCCAACCACATACACCTGAGCTGGCGGGTTCGAATCCAGCCCAGGCCTGCCAAACAATCACGGCTGCAACCAAAAAATGGCTGGGCATTGTGGTGGGCACCTGTTATCCCAGCTATTTGGGAGGCAGAGGCAGGAGACTCGCTTGAGCCCAGGAACTGGAGGTTGCCGTGAGCTGTGATGCCACAGCACTCTATCTATCCAGGGTGACAGCTTGAGGCTCTGTCTCAAAAAAAAAAAAAAAAATTGCAAAGCATGGCTCTGCGCCTGTGGCTCAACGGGCTAAGGTGCCAACCACATACAGCTGAGCTGGTGGGTTCGAATCCAGCCTGGGCCCACCAATCAACAATGATGGCTGCAACCAAAAAATGGCTGGGCCTTGTGGCGGGCACCTGTAGTTCCAGTTATTTGGGAGGCGGAGGTAAGAGACTCGCTTGAGCCCAGGAATTGGAGGTTGCTGTGAGCTGTGATGCCACAGCACTCTACCCAGGGCAACAGCTTGAGTCTCTGTCTCAAAAAAAAAAAAAAATTCAAAGCATTGTGAAAAGAAAGGTCTAAATAAATAGAAGGAGAGCCATGTTCATTGATGAGAAGACTTAATATTGTTAGGATGACAATATTTCTAAATTAAGCTACAGGTTCAATGTGATCCCTGTTAAAATCTCAGCTAATTGCAAACTTGACAAGCTGATACTAAGGCACCTATGGCTCCAGCAGCTCGGGCACCAGCCACATACACCTGAGCTGGCAGGTTCGAATCCAGCCTGGACCCGCCAAACAACAATGATAGCTGCAACAAAAAAATAGCCGGGCGTTGGGGTGGGCGCCTATAGTCCCAGCTACTTGGGAGGCAGAGGCAGGAGACTTGCTTGAGCCCAGAAATTAGAGGTTGCTGTGAGCTGTGATGCTATAGCACTCTACCCAGGGCCACAGCTTGAGGCTCTGTCTCAAAATAAATAAATAAATAAAATTAGTTTGAAATCACCAATACAATCTTTTTTTTTTTTTAGAGACAGAGTCTCTGTTACCCTTGGTAGAGTGCCATGGCTTCACAGTTAACAGCAACCTCCAGCTCCTGGGCTTAGGCGATTCTCTTGTCTCAGCCTCCCGAGTAACTGGGACTACAGGCGCCCGCCACAACGTCCAGCTATTTTTTTGTTATTGCAGTTCATCCAGGGCCAGGTTTGAACTCACCACTCTCAGTATATGGGGCCGGCACCCTACTCACAGAATCACCAATACAATCTTGAAAAAGAAGAAAAAGGATTCAAACTCCCTAATTTCAAAAAATTACAAACCTATAGTAATCAAGACAGTGTGGTTTTTGACTTAGGCTAAATGTAGAGAATAAATGGGATAGAATTGAGAAATAATTCCACACATTTATGATCAGTTAATTTTCTTTTTTTTCTGAGACAGTCTCACAATGTCATCTTCGGTAGAGTGCCATGGCGTCACACCTCACAGAAACCTCCAACTCTTGGGCTTATGCGATTCTCTTGCCTCAGCCTCCCAAGTAGCTGGAACTATAGGTGCACACCACAATGCCCAGCTATTTGTTGCAGTTGTTTTAGCTGGGCCAGGATGGGTTCAAACCCGCCACCCTCAGTGTATGTGGCTGGCATTGTAACCACTGGACCACAGGTGCTGAGCTGATCAGTTCACTTTCAACAAGGATATCAAGACCATTCAATGGGAGAAAGAACTGTCTTTCAACAACTGGTACTGGGGCAATTAGATAAACATAGGCAAAAAATAAAACTTAAGACCGACCTCACACCATATACAAAAATGAACTCAAAATGGATTATAGAACTAAGAGCTAAATTTAAGAGCTAAGACTATAAAATACTTAGAAACAAACATAGGCCTATAACCCAAGCATTCTGAGAGGCAAGGCAGGTAGATCACCTGAGCTTAGGAGTTCAAGACCAGCCTGAGCAAGAGTGAGACTTGGTTTTTTTCCTTTTTTTTTGAGGCAGATTCCTCTCACTATGTCACCCTTGGTACAGTGCTGTGGCATCACAGCTCACAGTAACCTCCAACTCTTGGGCTCAAGTGATTTTTTTGCCTCAGCCTCCCAAGTAGCTGGGACAACAGGCACCTGCCATACTCCCGGCTATTTAATTTTGTTGTTGTTGTAGTTGCCATTGTTGTTTGGTAGGCCTGGGCCCATTTCTTTCCTTTTTTTTTTTTTTCGCAGTTTTTGGCCCGGGCTGGGTTTGAACCTGCCACTTCCAGCATATGGGGCCAGCGCCCCACTCCTTTGAGCAACAGGCATTGCCCATCTTTTTTTTTTTTGAAATCCAAGCTGTGTACATTAATGCAATCATGGGGAACAATGTGTTCGTTTTATATACTATTTGAAATATTTTCATTGAACTGGTTAACATAGCTTTCATGGCATTTTCTTAGTCATTGTTTCCAGACATTTATATTCTACATTTAGTAAGTTTCATCTGTACTCTTCTAAGATGTACTGTAGTTGTGGACCCACCTCCTGGGCCCATTTCTAACTTGCCAGCCCCAGTGTATGTGAGCTCTAGGCACTGAGCCAGACTTGATCTTTACTAAAAATAAAAAAAACTAGCCAGGCACTGTTTTGGGTGCCTGTAGTTCCAGCTACTCGGGAGCCTGAGGCAAGAGGATCCCTTGAGCCCAAGAGTCTGAGATTGCTGTGAGCTATAATGCTACGACATTCAACCCAAGGTGACAAGGCGAGACTCTGTCTCAAAAAAAAAAAAAGTAGGCAATTTTTTTTGTTTGTTTGCAGCAGACTCTCACTCTGTTGCCTAGGCCAGGATGTAGTGACATCATCATGGCTCACTGCAACTTCAAACTTCTCGGCTCAAAGCAATCTTCTTGCCTCTGCCTCCCAAGTGGCTGGGACTATAGACACATGCCGCTGCACCCAGCTAATTTTTCTATTTTTTTTAGAAGAAATGAGGTCTCATTCTTGCTCAGGCTGATCTCAAACTCCTGAGCTCAAGCCATCTTGCTGCCTTGCCCTCCCAGAGTGCTAGGATTATAGGTATAAGCCACTGTGTCCAGCCTCAGGCAATGCTTTTTAGATAAAAAGCCAAAAATAAAAGCTACAAGAAACAATAGACACAATGGACTTCAACAAAATTTAAAACTTTTTTTGCTTTCAAGGACACTGTCAAAAAGCAAAAGAAAACCCACTGAACCAGAGATAATATTTGCAAATTGTATCTCTGAAAAGAAACTTGTATCCAGAATGTAAAAAACACTTACTACTCAACAATTTTAAAAAAGACAAATTCTTCAATTTTAAAATAGGTTACGGATTTGAATAGACATTTCTCCAAAAACAGAAGCATGTAAATGTCCAATTACCCCATGAAATGATGTTAATGGAGAAATGAAAATCAAAAGCCCAGTTTGGTACTATTCACATCCACTAGCACGGCTATAATCAAAGAGGAAGATAATAACAAGTGTTGGAGATGCAGAAAAATTGGAACCCACATTCGTTATTAGTGGGAATGTTAAGTGGTATAAATTCCACTGATTTGGAAAACAGTCTGGCACCAAGTGATTCTAGCAATTCTATTCCAAGGTATATACCCAAGGGAAATAAAAACACACGCCCAGGCTGGGCACTCGTAGCTCAGTGCTTAGGGCATCAGCAACATGCACCAGAGCTGGTGGGTTCGAACCGGGCCAGGGCCTGCTAAACAACAACAACAAAATAGCCAGGCCAACGTTGTGGCCAGCTCCTGTAATCCCAGCTACTAGGGAGGCTGAGGCAGGAGCATCGCTTGAGCACAAGAGTTGGAGATTGCTGTGAGCTATGACACCATGTACTCTACTGAGGGTGACAAAGTGAGACTCTATCTCAAAAATATATATATACATATATTTATATATGCAAGTCCACACAAAAACTTATACATGAATATTTACAGCAGTATTATTCATCACAGCCAAAAAGTAGAAACAACTCAAATGTCCATCAAGTAATAAAGAGGTCTTTTTTTGGCTTGGCGTCTATAGCTCAGCGGCTAGGGTGCCAGCCACATACTCCAGAGCTGGCAAGTTTGAACCTAGCTTGGGCTTGCCAAACAATGACAACTACAACAACAACAACAACAAAATAGGTGGGCATTGTGGCGGGTGCCTGTAGGCCCAGCTACTTGGGAGGATGAGGCAAGAGAATTGCTTAAGCCCAAGAGTTTGAGGTTGCTGTGAGCACTCTACTGAGGGTGACAGACTGAGACTCTGTCTCAAAATAAAATAAAATAGACTTGGTGCCAGTGGCTCAATGGGCTAAGGCGCCAGCCACGTACACCTGACCTGGTGGGTTCAAATCCAGCCTGGGCCCGCCAAACAACAATGACAGCTGTAACCAAAAAATGGCCGGGTGTTGTGGTGGGCACCTGTAGTCCCAGCTACTCGGGAGGCGGAGGCAAGAGACTCGCTTGAGCCAAGGAATTGGAGGTTGCTGTGAGCTGTGATGCCATGGCACTCTATCCAGGATGACAGCTTGAGGCTCTGTCTCAAAAAAAAACCAAAATAAATAAATAAATAAATAAAAATAAAATAAACAGGTCTTTTTTTTATATCTTCCATGTCTCTACTTAACATATTTAGTCCTTCCTCTAAGTTTTTGAATAGAGTTATAATAACTCAGTGTTCTTACCTGATAATTCTAATATCTTTATCAATTCTAGGTCAGTTTGATTGATTAATTACATTCCCCATTAGGGGTCATATTTTCCTGCTTCTTTGTGTGCTCAGTAATTTTTTTTTTTTTTTTGAGACAGAGTCTCACTATGTCACCCTCTGTAGAGTGCTGTGGCATCACAGCTCACAGCAACCTCAAACTCCTGGGCTTAAGTGATTTTCTTGCCTCAGCCTCCCAAGTAGCTGGGACCACAGGCGCCTGCCACAATGTCAAGCTATTTTGTTATTGTTGTTGTTGTTGTTGTTGTTGCAGTTGTCATTGTTGTTTTAGCTGGCCCAGGCAGAGTTCAAACCCACCAACCTCGGTGTATGTGCCCAGCACTGTAACCACTATGCTACGAGCGCCGAGCCAAATAATTTTTTATTTCATGCCATTCATTATAAATTTACCCTGTTAGGGGCACATATTTTTACAGTTCCATAAATATTCTTGAGTCTGTTCTGGGACACAGATATTTGGATCCTTTAAGTCTTGTTTTTAAGATTTGTTAGGCAGGGCTCAGTGGTAGCTCAGTGGTTAGGGCACCTGCCACATACATTGAGGCTGGTGGGTTTGAACCCAGTCCAGGCCTGTGGGGCAACAATGACAACTATAACCAAATAATAGCCAGGCATGTGTCAGGTGCCTGTAGTCCCAGCTACTCCAGAGGCTGAGGCAAGAGAATCCCTTAAACCCAAGAGTTTGAGGTTGCTGTGAGCTGTGATGGCACAGCACTCTACTGAGGGTGACATAATGAGACTCTGTCTCAAAAAAAAAAAAAAAAAAAGATTTGTTAGGCAAGACCAGAGCACTATTTAGTCTGGGGCCAGTTTTGGCCCACAACTGAGACCCTTCTGAGTATTTTATATAATGCCCTGTGAATGATAAGATTTCCAATCTGGGCCAGTCAAGGTAGCTCACACCTGTAATCCTAGAACTCTGGGAGGCCTAGCAGGAGCTCACAAGTTTGAGACTGACCTGAGCCAGATTGAGACCTCTTCTCTAAAAATATCTGGGTGTTGTGGCAGGCGCCTGTAGTCCCAACTATTTGGGAGGCTAAAGCAAATGAATCACTTGAGCCTAAGAGTTTAGAGTGCTGTGAGCTATGATGCATGGCACTCTACTGAGGGCAACACAGTAAGACTGTTTCAAAAATAAAAAATTTCCAATCTGCCTGGTAGGAGTAGGTACTACTTCTGGCCCGAATTGAGTTCTAGGTACTATTCCACAATACTATCAGATGGTTCTTTGCCTGGATCAGTAATGTGCTGATTACCTTTTTGTGCTGTTGAGTACTCTGCTAAATACTCAAGGGGGACCCTCTGAAGATCTCTAGATTTTTGTTGTTATTGTTAGTCTTTTTTTCTGTCTCTATGCAGCTCTCTTCTACCTGGTATTCTGCTCCGCAAACTCAAGCTGTCTTGGTCTCTTTGGACCTTCAGCTCCATTTCCTCACCTCAGGGAATTTGCCGGGCTTTACCTAAGTTTCACTGTCTATGCCACCACTGGAAACTCTCTCAGGGCAGTAAGCTGGGCAACTGCAGGGCTTACCTAATTTGTTTTCCATCTCTCAGGAATCATTATTCTTCCTGGCCTGATGACCAATGTCTTTTTTTTTTTTTTGAGACAGAGCCTCAAGCTGTCACCCTGGATAGAGTGCTGTGGCATCACAGCTCACAGCAACTTCCAATTCCTGGGCTCACGTGAGTCTCTTGCCTCCACCTCCCAAGTAGCTGGGACTACAGGCGCCCGCCACAATGCCCGGCCATTTTTTGGTTCCAGCCGTCATTGTTGTTTGGCGGGCCCAGGCTGGATTCGAACCCGCCAGCTCAGGTGTACGTGTCTGGTGCCTTAGCCCGTTGAGCCACAGGCGCTGAGCCTCTTTTTTTTTTTGAGACAGAGTCTCACTATGTCGCCCTCAGTAGAGTGGTGTGGAATAACAGCTCACAGCAACCTCAAACTCATGGGCTTAAGCGATTCTCTTGCCTCAGCTTCCCAAGTAGCTGGGACTACAGGCACCGGCCACAACAGGCACCGGCCACAACGCTCAACTATTTTTTTGTTGTAGTTGTCATTGTTGTTTAGTAGGCCCAGGCCATGTTTGAACCTGCCTACCTTGGCATATGTGGCCAGCGCCCTAACAGCTGAGCTATAGGTGCCAAGCCATGACCAATGTCTGAAAACAGTTATTTAAAAAACGTATTCTTCTGACTCGGCGCCTGTGGCTCAACGGACTAAGGCACCACCCACGTTCACCTGAGCTGGCGGGTTCGAATCCAGCCCAGGCCCGCCAAACAACAATGATGGCTTCAACCAAAAAATGGTCAGGTGTTGTGGCGGGCGCCTGTAGTCTCAGCTACTTGGGAGGGAGGCAAGAGACTTGTTTGAGCCCAGGAATTGGAGGTTGCTGTGAGCTAGGACGCCATAGCACTCTATCCAGGGTGACAGCTTGAAGCTCTGTCTCAAAAAAAAAAAGCATATTCTTCTAGGATTTTAGTTATTTCAGGTGGGAAAATACATTTGCTCACTATTATTCCAACACAGCCGAAGTTTACACTCATGCTATGTTTAAATAAATTTGCTCACTATTATTCCACCACAGCCGAAGTAGAAGTTCACACTCATGCTACGTTTAGCAAAAAAGGTAGAATTAATTGGCTCACATAATCTGACCACAGAAGAAAAGAATTAAGATTTAATTATTGGGTGGCGCCTGTAGCTCAGCGAGGTGGGCGACGACCCCATGCGGCAGGTTCAAAAAAACAGGCTCGGCGCCTGTGGCTCAAGCAGCTAAGGCACCAGCCACATACACCTGAGCTGGCGGGTTCGAATCCAGCCCAAGCCAGCCAAACAATGACGGCTGCAACCAAAAAATAGCCGGCGTTGTGGCTGGGGCCTGTCGTCCTAGCTACTTGGAAGGCGGAGGCAGAAGAATCGCCTAAGCCCAGGAGTTGGAGGTTGCTGTGACGCCACAGCACTCTACCGAGGGGGACAGGGGGACAGAGTGAAAATCTGTCTCTCGGGGGAAAAAAAAAAGATTAATTCTCTTTAATAATTAATTGTAATTAATTAATTAATTATCAATTAAATTATACCAGAATGCATTCTTTCTTCTTCTGTCCCTCCATCTCATCTCTGCTTTTATATATATTGACCACATTCTAGTGGAGGACATGGCCTCTATCAGTTCAGGAGTCCCACCTTTATAGCTAGACAGATCGCCAAGGCCAAAGAAAGAACTCCTTTTCCATTGCCAACCCGGATAATTTCATGGAAGGAGTGGTCTGATATGAATGCATTCCCTGTCTGTGTTTTGCACCAACCACTAAGGTCAGGAGAGCATATCACAATGATTGACAAACAAACAAAATGACATGTTATCTCCGTTGCTATTGTACACATAGATTTGGGTATTTGTAAGTATTTTCTTAGAATAACTAACTAGAAATGAAATTGTAGTCAGAAGTTTTAGACAAAGTTTTTTTACATGTTGCCAACTTACCCACCAAAAACTTCATATTACTTTACCCTCTCTCAACAGTGTATACCATGGCACATTTCCCCTCACCACAGCCAACACTGAATAATAATGTTTTTCTTTTTTTTTTTTTTTGAGACAGAGCCTCAAGCTGTCACCCTGGGTAGAGTGCTGTGGCATCACAGCTCACAGCAACCACCAATTCCTGGGCTCAAGCAAGTCTCTTGCCTCTGCCTCCCAAGTAGCTGGGACTACAGGCACCCACCACAATGCCAGACCATTTCTTGGTTGCAGCCATCATTGTTGTTTGGCGGGCCCGGGCTGGATTCGAACCCGCCAGCTCAGGTGTACGTGGCTGGCTCCTTAGTCCGTTGAGCCACAGGCGCCGAGCCGTGTTTTTCATTCTTTATTGCCAAACTGACAGGTCAAAATGACATTTTGCTGTTATTTCATTTATTTATTTTTTATTTTATTTTATTTGAGATAGAGCCTTAAGCTATTGCCCTTGGTAGAGTGCTGTGGCATCACAGCTCACAGCAACCTCCAACTCCTGGGCTTAAGTGATTCTCCTGCCTCCCAAGTAGCTGGGACTACAGGCACCCGCCACAACACTCAGCTATTTTTTTTTTTCATCAAACTGTTTAAGATAGTCTTCATGGAATTTTTTTTCTTTTCTTTTTTTTTTTTCCAGTGGTAAGACAATTTATTTACAGAAAAGAATACAGAAAACACTAAAGCTCCCGGTAGAGAGAGAAAACTCAAGTGGGGAGAGAAAAGCTCTCTCCGTTTCTCTCCTGGTCTTTCCCCGTCTCCCCCTTTAGGCTTTTAGTCTCAGGGTATATATAGGTGTATGGGTTAACACTCAGCTATTTTTTGGTTATAGTTGTTGCTTGGCAGGCCCAGGCTGGATTTGAACCTGCCAGCTCTGGTGTATGTGTCTGCCACTTTAGCCACTTGAGTTATAAGCGCCACCTTCATTGTTATTTTAATTTGCAGGTTTTGGGTTTTTTTTGAGACAGAGTTGCCCTGGGTAGAGTGCCATGGCATCATAGCTCCCAACAACCTCAAGCTCTTAGACTTGAGCAATCCTTTTGCCTCAACTTCCCAAGTAGCTTGGACTATAGACAAGAACCACAATGCTGGCCTAGTTTTTCTATTTAGGAGGGACAAGGTCTCTTGCTCGGGATGGTCTGGAACTCCTGAGGTCAAGCAATCCACCCACCTAGGCCTCCCTGAGCACCTAGGATTATAAGTGTGAGCCACTACATCCAGCTTAATTTGCAGTTTTTTGTTTTTCTTTTTTTTTTTTTTTTTTTTTTGAGACAGAGCCTCAAGCTGTCGCCCTGGGTAGAGTGCCGTGGCATCACAGCTCACAACAACCTCTAATTCCTGGGCTCAAGCGAGTCTCTTGCCTCCGCCTCCCAAGTAGCTGGGACTACAGGCGTCCGCCACAACGCCTGGCCATTTTTTGGTTGCAGCCATCATTGTTGTTTGGCGGGCCCGGGCTGGATTCGAATCGCCAGCTCAGGTGTACGTGGCTGGCGCCTTAGCCCGTTGAACCACAGGCGCCAAGCCAGTTTTTTGTTTTTCTTTTAGAGACAGTGTCTTCACTTTGTTGCCCTCAGTAGAGTGCTATAGCGTCGCAGCTCACAGCAACCTCTAGCTCTTGGGCTTAGGCAATTCTCTTGCCTCAGCCTCCCAAGTAGCTGGGACCACAGGCGCCCGCCACAACACCCAGCTATTGCAGTTTGGCTGGGGCCGGGTTTGAACTCACCACCCTTGGTATATGGGGCCTGTGCCCTACTCACTGAGCCATAGGTGCTGCCCTAATTTGCAGTTTTTGATTAGTCCTGAAGGCAAATGTTTTTATTTTTTAAGACAGAGCCTCAAGCTGTCACCCTGGGTAGAGTGCTGTGGCATCACAGCTCACAGCAACCTCTAACTCCTGGGCTCAAGTGATTCTCCTGCCTCAGCCTCCCAAGCAGCAGGGACTACAGGCGCCTGCCATAACACCCAGCTATTTTTTTTTTTAGTTGCAGCCGTCATTGTTGTTTGGCAGTCCCCGGCTGGATTCAAACTCGCCAACTCAGGTGTATGTGGCTGGCACCTTAGCTGCTTGAGCCACAGGTGCCTAGCCTCTTTTTTTTTTTTTTTTTTTTAAAGAGACAGAGTCTTCACTTTGTCACCCTCGGTAGAGTGCCCTAGCGTCACAGCTCACAGAAACCTCCAACTCTTGGGCTTAAGTGATTCTCTTGCCTCAGCCTCCCAAGTGGCTGGGACTACAGGTGCCTGCCACAATGCCTGGCTATTTTTTGTTGCATTTATCAATGCTGTTTTAGCTGGCTGGGACCAGGTTCGAACCCACCACCCTTGATATATGGGGCCAACGCCCTACCCACTGAGCCATAGGCTCCTTCCAAGTCAAGTATTCTTTCATAGAAATTTATTCATACTGTGGCTATTTACTGATTGCCAACTATGTTGCTCATATATGTAGCAATAGTTTCAAATTTAAGTCATCTGCCTTTATTTTCTTTTTTCTATTTTTAGACATAGGGTCTTGCAATGTTGCCCAGGGTGGGCTTGAACTCCTGTCTACCTTTTATGACTTTTTGATAGACAACGTTTTAGTATCTGTGTCAAGGCTATTGATCATTTCCTTTATGATTTCTGCCTTTGATGTTGATATAGGCTTTAGACATTTTTAGCTGGTCACATTTGGCATGTTAGCCAGGTTCTATTTAAGATTTGCCAAGTCCTGTGTAAAAGTCAGCCTTGGGTATGTATATATCTGGTCTGGATCTTAACCTACTCCTGCTTCTTCTAAGACTCCCAGGGCTGCAGGCAGCAATTCAAAACATGGTTTCTCCCAAAAGGCTAATTAAGAGAGGCAGTGCTTCTCCTGTGTTTACCAAGTTCATCAATGACTCAGGTTATAAGCAGATATTCTAGTTGATGATGCTGATTGTTAAGAAAAATCTACGAAAAGTATTACTAATAAGCCAAATAACAACACACTTGTTTTTTTTTTTCATTTAGAGCCTTTTAAAATTTCATTTGCTCTGATCTGATTGCTAGGTTATTTCCTGGTAGTTCTGGAAAGAAAGCCGAACAACTGTCTCCAGGAATGTAGATGTACAAGAGCTGGTTCTCTCATATCAAGTCAATTAACTGGAACAAAGGTGCTTTCTACTTTGGGGGGAGTGGGTTCTTTTTTTGGTTTGTTTGTTTGTTTTTGAAACATAGTCTTACTTTATCACCCTGGGTAGAGTGTTATGGCGTCATAGCTCACAGAAACCTCAAACTCCTGGGCTGAAGACATCTTCTTCCCTTAGCCTCCCGAGTACCTGGGCTTTTGTTTGTTTGTTTGTTTGTTTGTTTGTTTTTTGAGACAGAGCCTCAAGCTGTCACCCTGGATAGAGTGCCCTGGCATCACAGCTCACAGCAACCTCCAATTCCTGGGCTCAAACGAGGCTCCTGTCTCTGCCTCCCAAGTAGCTGGAACTACAGGTGCCCGCCACAACGCCCGGCCATTTTTTGGTTGCAGCCATCATTGTTGTTGGGCAGGCCCGGGCTAGATTCGAACCCGCCAGCTCAGGTGTACGTGGGTGGTGCCTTAGCCTGTTGAGTCACAGGCGCTGAGCCGGTTCTCCCCATCTTTACACATTTCTCTCAAAGCTCTTTGTGTTTATATAGTAATACAGTGTATTTAACCCTTCCTTACTTCCTCTTCCACAAAGCTACTTTTACTTTGTTTTTAAGAAAAAAACATGTATCTACTCTAATGTAATAGTAGAAATGTCTGCTTTCTAATTCATAAGAGTAAAAATCTTTCTTTCTTTTTTGAGACAGAGCCTCAATATGTTGCCCTCGGTAGAGCGCCCTGGCATCTTAACTCACAGCAACCTTCAACTCTTGAGCTCACTTGCCTCAGCCTCCCAGGTAGCTGCGACTACAGGCTCCTGCCATAATGCCTGTTTGGAGATAGGGTCTTGCTCTTGCTCAGGCTGGTCTCCAACCATGAGCTCAGGCAATCCACCCACTTCGGCCTCCCAGAATGCTAAGATTACAGGTGTGAGCCACTGTGCCCAACCCAAGAGTAGAAATCTTGACAACTCAGTCCATTAGGCATATACTATGCAGCTTAAGTTTCATGAGGTGTAGACTAAGGAAACCCAGAGTCATGCAGCATGGACAGGGCCACCAACAGAAATTCCACAGTGAGGACTTTAGGCAACAGTTTAAAAATTGGGGGTACTCCCAAATCTGTCCACCATCAAACAAGGGAGTTCGGTCTGTCACACTAGGAACTGAATACAGTAGTTTGCACTATCATTACGCTACTGATCCAACCCTTGAAGATCATTCATTCTCCTGCTCAAAACTCTCCAATGGCTCCCCAACATATCTAGAATAAATAACAAATTCGTGACCTTGGCCTACATCATAAAACACAAGATGACCTGGCCTTTACCTCCCACCCTGACTGCATCTCCTATCACTTTCTCCCTTACGCCCTGCACGGCGGCCCAACAGTCCTCTTGCTGCTCCTTCATCATGCTGAGCATGCTTCCCACCTTCTTCCCTGCCTGGAATGTTCCCCCATCTTTGGCCCTCCACACCCAGATATTAGCATGAACCACTCTCTTGCTTCATTCAGGTCTCTGTTTAAATGTCACCTTCTAAGAAAAATCTTCCCTGATTGTGCTTAGAGAGTAACTCCTGTCACTTTTGATCTTTTTTTCTTTTCCCTTATGGCTCTTTTGACATTTTATTTTTGTTTGGATGTTTATTTCTGCTTCCCAATAGAATAGAAGCTTCACGTGAGCAAAATCTTTACCTTGAAAACTAAAACAATGCCTAGCATACAAGTAAGTACGCCTTAAAAACATGTTGAATAGATAAATGAGTATTTCTAGACACCAGGAAGTCTGTCAAGTAATGGTAGTACTTTCCCTGACTTCTAGTTAAGTATAGAAAATACTTACATGCATTTATTATCTCTACTCCTTTATCAAACCACATTAAATTATGAATAAAGAAACAAAAAAACAAAAAAAAGAGGCCAAACTCACCAGGGCAAAAAGAATATCAAGGAGATGACAGTAGATCACGGATGCTGACAACTTTTTGGAAGATGAAAAGCAGATGGTAGAGTGGAAACCATTTCAGCAGAATGAACAAAGCTGAATCCCACGGGACTACAGAGGGGTATATTACTGAGAAGCAAACGAATTTCCACCCCAGAACCCTGGAAAGGCTCAGTACTAGAGTATTTGGTCCCACAGAAACCTGGGCTGAGAAGGGGTCTGGCTGAATGTAGTGCAGCCAGGCAACTCACTACCATTACCACCACCTCTCATTCTACTACAGAGAAAAGGAAGCCCAGTCTGTGGATAAGTTAGTTGAATGAAAGAGCATCTTCATAGCAAAGGAGAGAGCCTTTGTTCTTCAGATTTTAAAGAGGAGAACTAAGGGAAAGTGTTAAGTATCAAAAGGTAGACCACCAACTACCTCCACCTCCACTCCCTAACCTATTCACTGTGACACAGTTTTCAAACAAACAAGTTATAAAAAAGACATGTCCTTATACAGGAAATTTGTAAAAAAAAAAAAAAAAAAAAGAAAAAGAAAAAGAAAAGAGAAAAGAAAAGAAGAATTCATGTTTGAAAAAGTGAACAGACCAAGAAAGGAAACCTACAGATATATAGACAGTCCCCAACTTGTGATGGTTTAACTTAAATTTTTTTTGACTTTATTAGGGTGCAAAAGTGATACATATCAGTAGAAACCGTACTTCAAGTACCCATACCACCATTCTGGTTTCCATTTCAGTATGCTATTTAGTAAATTACATGAAATGATCATTTTATTATAAAATAGGCTTTATTTTGATGGTTGTCCCCAACCATAGGCTACTGTAAGTATTCTGAGCACATTTAAGGTAGGCTAGGCTAAGCTAGGATGTCTGGTAGGTTAGGTGTGCTCATGCATTTCCAACTTACAGTCCTACTGGGATGTAACCCCATCATAAGTTGAGGAGAGTATAACTGAAGTTTGGGGTGTGGGTGCCTATCTAATCACTCTACAGTGATTGCTGATGAGGCATAACCATGTAAAAAAAAAAAATTTTTTTTTTTTTTTTAAGTTTTAAGTCCTTTGTTCTTAAATATGAACCAAGAAGGATCATTAGTCATCTGAGGAAAGCTTCCATACAAGAGAAAGGAACTAAAAGAAACAAAAAAATTTAGATGAAATAGCAACTATGTCAGAAGAAGAAAAAATTTAGAGTAAGAAACTGCAATTAACACCCCCAGAAAATGAAGACAAGCAATTGCACTCATGAAATATAACAAAGTTGCTATAAAAATTACCCAGGTGCAGTAGCTCATGCCTGTTATTGTAGTATTTTAGGAGGCTGAAGTGGGAGGATCACTTGAGAAGGAGTTCAAGACCAGCCTGAGAGCCACAGGGATACCCTGTTTCTACAAAAAAATACAAAAAATCAGCCTAGCGTAGTGACACATGCCTGTAGTCCCAGCTACCTGGGAACCCAAGAAAGGAAGATTGCTAGAGCCTAGGAATTTGAGGTTTCAGTGAATTATGATGATGCCACTGCAGTCTAGAGCCTGGGTAACAGAGCTAGACACTGTCTCAAAAAAAAGAAAAACCCTCAAAAATGAAAATAATATTAAAGAAACAACAGCAAGAGCTGACAGCTTAATATAATATTTGCCATTACTATGGTATTACTTGGTATGTGTCATATTTTATTTACATGCATTAAGTCATATAATTGTCACAACAATCCTCCAAAATAAGTACAATAATTAACCTTACTTGACAGTAGGAGAAACTAGCACAAAGGGGTTCAGTAGCATGCTCACATACTAGTAAGTGCTGAAGATAGATTCTAAGTCAGAAAAGCTCCCTAAGTAGAAGCAGACAAATGGAAATAGGAGAAAAGATAGGAAATGAAAAGATTAGATCAAGAGATCCAACAACCAACTAATTAGGAGTACTACTAATATATAGGGACTAGAAAAAAATTGAGGGAAGAAATTATTGGAGAACTAGTAAAAAATAATTTCCAAGAAAAGAAATGAATTTCCAGACTAAAAGGACCGTCCGAGTATCCAATATCATGCATGAAAAACATATATACACTAAGGGATATTATTGTGACTTTCAGAACAAGGACAAAGATGTCAACAACTGGTATGGGAATGAAAGGAAGAGAGAGAGGAAAGGTCACCCACAAGGCTGAAGAATGAAAATGGCAGTGGCCATCCCTAAAGTCACACTAGAAGAGGTAGGACAATAAAACAACATCTTCCAAATTTGAGTAAGATCATTTTCAATTTAGATTTTTATTCTTAGTCAAAACATTAATTAAGCATGTAGGTATAAATAAAGATGTGTTTAGATATTTAAGATTAAAAGAATCCTTTCCTGGGAAGCTAATGAAGCATGTTGTCCATCAACAAAACAAAATAAAACATACCTTGGCCAGGCGCGGTGGCTCATGCCTGTAATCCCAGCACTCTGGGAGGCTGAGGAGGGTGGATTGCTTGAGTTCTCGAGTTCAAGACAAGCCTGAGCAAAAGCAAGACCCTGTGTCTACTAAAAATAGAAAAACTGAAGCAAGAGGATCGTTTGAGCCCAAGAGTTGGAGTTGCTGTGAGCTATGACATCACAGTACTTTACCCAGGGCAACAGCTTGAGACTCTGTCTCAAACACCCTCCCCCCTAAAAGAAACCAAAAGAAATACCAAGACATGGATTCAAGGAAACAAAGAATTCAAAACTCTAAGGCGCCAGCCACGTACACCTAAGCTGGTGGGTTCAAATCCAGCCCGGGCCTGCCAAACAACAATGACGGCTGCAACCAAAAAATAGCCGGGCGTTGTGGCAGGTGCCTGTAGTCCCAGCTACTTGGGAGGCAGAGGCAGGAGACTCGCTTGAGCCCAGGAATTGGAGGTTGCTGTGAGCTGTGATGCCACAGCACTCTATCCAGGGTGACAGCTTGA